>JAJNMT010000164.1:0-200668 GCA_025685495.1 Huntiella abstrusa | reverse complement strand
CCATCAGAGAGAGTGGGCGGTGAGAGGGTGTTCGCGGCCGGCTCTGTGCGGGTGATCTACCGAGCGCTTGTGTCCAACAATTTGGGATTGGCGGAAGACAAGGCCCGGGCGATTACCGTGTAGTGGACTGTGCTTTCGGTGGCCGGGTGACGCGGTACCACAGGGGGTGAGCTGGAGGTACCACAGCTGATTGCGAACCATTGGTTATCCATAGGTGTCTGGCCGTACGCCCATCTTGGTGTTTTGTGTGTGGGTGATGGTGACATTCTCGCTCTCGCTGGCCCGTCGCCAGTTTCAAACAAACTGCAGAGCTGACTGCCTTGGTGTTATCAACGTTGAAACAGGGCAATAGCGGCACTTGTCGGCTTCATCGATGGGCGGTTGGCGAGGGGATTGAGCCACACATGAGCGCCTGGTCTCAGCGCTCTGTTTTGGTGAACTTCGGCGATTCCACTGGGGCTTATCTTCGACCCGGGCGATCTCTGCGACAGTTCCGCGGAGACGGAAAAGTTGGAGGCATGTGGGACAGGGTTGAGAAGAGAGTAGTATCTCGGAGTTCGGGGACGACCCGCGTTGGTCGCAGGCATTTCTTCAGGCGTGGAGAGTCGTGGGCGAACAATGGCCAAGAATTTTACCGTTCGCGGTTGTAGCGCCGGCAACTGGGCGATGGCCGTGAACCCGAGTGTCGACTTGTTCGGCATTACGAGATTTCAGGGGAATTTGAGTTTAGCCAATCGATTGGTGGAGCTCGCGGAATTAGTTCCGTTGGTTCTCATTCGTCGCTTTAGGGGGGAGCACACGCCCGGTGTGATTGCGTTGGGTGGGGGGCGTTTTCTGGGATTCCAATGTCACCAAACCTAGGATTGTTGTTATTGTTAGTTTCGATTGTCGGTTTTGTTAATTAACTTGGATACATCTTAACGCGCTTTTCCTCCTGGGAGACTCGCTCCAGAGCGCGCGGGGGAGGCGATCATAGATTGCCAAGATTTGAAATGCCGGGAAGAAGGGCTTTGAGTGAGTGAACGAAGGACATTTTAATTTCGATTTGATTGTAAACTTGGTAGGTTGCGTTTTTAATTTAGTTGAACTGGAATTTCAGTTTTTATGGAGCAGCTTTAGTGGTTAGATTAATTCGACTAGCAATTGCGATGAAGAAGGAGAAGAAAGAGAAGAAAGAAGGGAAGAAGTCAAGAGGGGGGAAATACATCAGTACATACCAAACTAGAACTGGTAAGTACGTACGTATTCTTCTATATAGGGTTGAGGTGAGCACGTGCCTTTTCCTTCCTCATGCGGTCAAGGCGTACTTCAGTTAGGCTCCACACTATGAAGACCGCCTATACAGACTTAGCTTCAGAGGGTAGATGGTGTAGCCAAGTGTCCATGGATGAATATCACAGCGGGACAGATGTTCTACTATAGCGCGTGCCTTCTTGGATAATTGCTGGCCCATACTGTCTACTTGAGGCTGTAACCACTACGAGACTAAACATGGTGCCTTGGGGTTACTCTGACATGTTCATCGAGTTGGGAGCGCTGCTTGCAGTACTGGCGCTGTTTGGTCCAACCATGTGGCGTTATTCAATCCGCCTCGTAGACAGCGACTCAGGAACGCTTTCATCTTTGTCTGCTTGTCTCTCTATGGCTCTTCCCCAACCCCCCCAGGACACCCATTCAGTGCGACCAGCTCCTGACCTCCTTCGCCTCATGGCCTCGATATACCATACTTTCACAACCCTCGAAGTCGTCGTGAATATCTCCCCTCTAACCATCCCCGCGTTGTTTTCCTGTGTCATCAGTTGTTAGTACCTTTATCACGACTCCCAAATAACCGCCATCCATGTAGCCATCGTTCCGAGGCAGCTAACGACTTTGGCGTTGATGCCATTCCCTGCAGTCACACTTTCCACTACTTGTGATCCCCGACGATTCCGTCTCCCGAATGCATGCGCGTGCGCCCAGACCCCACCTTTGTGGACGGAACGCCATCCACACTGTTAGTGAGCGCATACTACGTTAAGCGACGCATGTAAACATATCGCTTTCCTAAACTCCAGAGATACACCTGGGGTAGGAGCCACACAAGGGCTTAACTTAGGAGACATACAGACAGGGACGATCCTCCAGGGTACTCGACATACTCAACGAAGGTATATAGGCCAAATAGCATCTCACAGGGACCGACGCCTGACGGACTGGGGTGGCATTAGCATACCGCCACCCAGAAACGAGTGAACCTTTGCCTTTGTTACAAGTGCTGTTCTATCAGGGTCTATATAGGAGGAAATACCTATGCAGTGAGAACCGAACACTTAGTGAGCAGCCATCAGACAGGGCAGAAAGCCGACAACAGTTCCACGACAGCGTGTCAGATTGTTCCTGTCTGGAACTCCCGGGTAGGGTCGGTGATATGCAAGATTGGGGTTGGGCCATAGATGTCGCAACCGCCTATAGTTTGCTGATATCATTGACACCAAACGAACAAGACGAAGGGATCCATCTTTTGTGGCGGGTGGTACTGGCAATGCCTCCCAAAACGCCCAGTACAGCGCTTAACCCGTCTATGGTATTTTGAGGTCCTGGCAATGAGACCACCCCTGCATGTCGCACTTGTAAGTCTGCCGTGGTCAACGATACCACAGAGATGGGATATTTTTGCCCGAATATTTATAGCATGATTTACCCAGTGAATCATCCTCCACAGCTATCCGCATTAATACAGTAGGGTCCGATTGTAAAAGTTGAATTGAATCAAATTGAATCAAATTAAATTGTTCTATTCCTAACCTATGAGCAGCACTGGGGGCTCTATTTACAGGCTGGGGAGACGGTTCGAAGCTCTTGCTGTCCGGAAGATGCTAATCGCAAAACCGAGGTTGAGACCTTCATTGCATAGCACAAATTGGGGGATGCGGCCGTCCCTTGCCAAATGTGGCAGCGGAGTAAGCTATATGGTCTGTTAATCGGACTATCTATGTGCCACAGCAGAAGATAAGATACACGCAGTCACTATGTCTGTCTACATCAGATATCCTCCGTACTGTTGATTGTTGTGAGGATCATCCTTCTCCATGTTTGAATGATCTCTTTGACAGTAGGTCCCTTCGACACTACCTGACTATAGTCATTGCACTGCGATCACCATTCTACCTATATGCGGTCCAAATTCGGCGCGTGGAACTAGATCTCTCTGTCACGGTGACCCTTCCTGAATCTGCAAAGTCTTCTTTGTGCTCAGTAGCCATTCAAGGCACAGGGAGTCTTGAAGTGTACGATTGTGTATTCCAATCGCGTGAGGTTTGTGGCAGGAAATGATTGCATGTGAGTGTGACATCCAAAATCTTGGCTAACGATCGCTAATATGGATGTACATATGTGTGTATGTGGTCGATTGTATCACGTCACGTTCAGAACAGGTGGGGGTCTGGGCGCATGCATCAATCGAGACCTGGGGCGTCGTGGAACACCAATCATGGAATGTGTGACTGCAGGGGGGTGGTGTCAACGTCAACTCGTTAATTGTCCACAGAGGGTAGGTCCAGTGACGGCGCATATTTCGAACTCGCGAGACACGAACTTGCTAGCAAATAACAACAACGGCAGTGGTCATTGGAGCTCAAGGTATTTAAAAGTATTCCGATTCAGATTAAGGCATCGAAGCCTGGGGCCACAAGGCAAAGAGAGTCCAGCGGGGGTCGTACTGGAGGGGTGTCGTGGGGCATCAAGCGAAGGTCCATCGGACAATAAGGATATGAAGATGACGGCGTTTGTTGGCCGGGGTTTCCAAACGAGATCGTATATGGTCGAAGGAGTGTGGAGTTCAAGACGATACACCTGTAGGAACAATCATCATCCAGATCAACATAGAATAGTCACTTTGAAAAAAATCTTCGGTCTTATGAGGGTATAGATCGGTTACTATGGGCGTATAACACCTGGATGACCATGAAAAAGGCCTTGACCTTTGTACAGAGAACGCACCCATGACGACCCGTAGGGTTAGGGTTGGATCATCCGCTGGTTTGCTCATTCCGGGGGGGGGGGGGGGGTAGGCCGTATTGACCGGGGGTTTAAGTGTGTCCAGAATAGGAAATACAACCATAGTCTCGTAGTACAAGCCCACCTCCACGACGATGTGAACTTAGTATGAGGTGTTTCAATGCTCGACTCTAGTTACGGGACGGCATCTTATTCTCCTATCGCAAATGAAACGCCCGAAGTAACGTTTACCAGACAATCTTTGATTCCCCCGGGGATCATTTAAACAGACTATGCATTATGGAAGCACCCCTACTGTTGTCACTGCCTGAGAAACAACACTACAGGCTTACTTAATGGGATTCTGAAGCAGCCTAGATAGTGGCCAGTCAAAAGCCAGTGGATCAGAGGAGCCTGACAAACTATGGGCAAGTCCCAGACATGTAGACGGAAGGTGCTAACGTGGATGTAGCCAAGACCTAGCTGCATACAGTGGAGTTGCCCCTGAACTGTGGTGCCGTCAACAGTCGACCCTCTGAAGAGGAGCATTAAGTTTCTTTCCCACGTCAACAAACCATCCAGGTCAACTTTCTCTTCCATCTCCACCGAATTCTTGGGAAGCTTTATTTTGATAACTTTCTTTTTGAATGACCTAGCCTTTGACATTTTCAATCATCGCTCGATCTTGTGTTCATTTCCTGACGCCTTCGGAATTCGTCTTCCTCGTTGTCAGCATCGAAGATATTTGTTTTCATTCCTGCCTGTTGTTAAAGCACCAGCCTTCAATCAGTTGTCGTTTTCTTCTACCCTTTCGGATAAGAGATTGGCACAAGCAAACCATCTTCAACCCTTTAACTTGTAAGCATTCGGTCTCAACCATGTTTTGAGTGAAGCCAAGACTAACAAGATGGCCATAACATAGAAGCACCCCCCGGATACCTTGTTGTTTTCGCATCTACAATGCCGCTGAACAACTTTCATCCAAACAATGAAAATTCAAACATGCCTGCTGCATCCACCTTAAGAGCCAGGCTGGCACCCACCCTCTTCATTCCCCAGAACCCCTGCGATGTAGTTTGGATTGGTTCGGGAAGCATCCCTCCATCGACCCTCCTGATGGCCAATTGTGTCAGGAACCTTGTTAGCGTGGGCTCCTTGATGGAGTTCCGCTACGATTTCGATGGCGAGGAAATCAGGGAGGACACTACAGAAAACCTGCCTGAGATGCTGGCCGAAATTATCCAGGAAAACAATTCCGTTTTCCTAGTCTACCGGGACTTGTTGGTCATGAACCAACTCCTCCATGGTAGATATGGACTGCCACGACCGGATAACTCCATGGCTCTCACGGAGTTGGAGATTGAATTTTTGAACTGTTGCGAGGATACCGCCAGGACAATGGGGTTCGACGTGGCATCCTTCGGTGAGAGAGTTTGTGAATATCACACTCTCGCTCTGCGATGCCAGGCCCAGTGTCGTCGGCAGATCCGGAGAATTCGTGCGTTTCTCCTCGGCTTCCCTACCACCGCCCAACCAACTCACGCCCGTGCTGTGGAAGATGCGCTTGCATTGGACGTACAGCACACGGCAGATGATATCCGACGGTATTTTGGTACTGTTGGTCTCGGTCTGTTGCCAGCGGAACCGTCCTGGTTCGTGGTCGGCCTGAATGCCCCCACTCCCAGCGCTGCTTTCCAGCTGGAGGACTCAGAGGGTGAAGACCACGGGGATGAGCCGGTCGCTACATTTAGCGATATTGAACTCGAAGAGTTCTCATCAGAAGAGGACTTCGAGGAAACGCTCGTTTGGTCAGAGTCGGACAGTGATATTTAGGCTGAGCTAGGGCTTGGTTTGAATTTTATGCGTCTTGGCAAAGATAACGAGACAGCATCATGGTTGTTATGACATAGTGATGATGTTTTGGTGTCTTGGTGGTTTATAACGCAGTAGAGTGTGAAGTGCACATGTGGATGTTAGGGTTTAAATTCGGCGAAAGCGGATCTATGACACAGGGCGGATTACCTCGTTATAATTGGTCCTACATTTCCGAGATAATTTGAGAAGCTGTTCATAATGAGATCTTTACAAGATCGACATGAAACTACCAGTATGCCAAACCCTCACAAGTGATAATGTCGGTTTTAGAGTATTGGAAGTGGTGATACTAGAATTGTGTCCGTGCATATTTAGCGTGTGTGTTGAGTTTTCTGGGGAGGAGAAATGAAATAGTCAGAGAAACACGGGGACAGGGACCATCTTAGGTGCCCAGACTGTCAATGGCTGCGGTTTAGTCGGTCTCGGAAGCCTATTACCACAAACAAATATGGTTTAGTCAGTAAACCCCACCAGTTGGTCAGCAGGTTGACCTGTTTCTGGGCCTGACCCAGCGGCGTAGTCTTTAGCACAATGAAGTCTTGAACATGAAGGTCCGCGTTGTCTTGGTGGCTATTGCAAGAACGATATAACAGGCTGGTCTTTGTGTAGTGTCGCCGAAGTCTACTTCTCTCCTACAATCTGACTGTTTCCTTCGTCAACTGTTCCACTTTCTGCACGCAGATATTGAGGCCCCTGCTTTGAAAGATGTACAACTCGTATTTGACGGAACCTTTACACGGCCATGAACAAATTGCGAAGATGGAAACCGTGAATAATGTATAATAAATTAGCGATGCTAGCAATCCTTGGGCTCAGGAGCTTTTGGTTATGTAGGGCGGCTTTGGAAATCTGCCTACAGGGACTTTTGTGGTACAGTAGAAATAGAAGGATGAAAGCCATATGCACACCTGCGAGGTAAAAGATTTCACCACCCGTTTCTCCATCATCCGATCCTGGAGGCTTCCATCATGAGCCCCCTCGACATAGAAGGGGAGGACCACACAGCCACTACCTTCGTCCGATACCTTCCGGACATCGTTCACCAGTGTCCTGGTCATATTCTAGGCGGACCTCTATGCGGCGTCACATGCGTGGTTATGCTTGAAGTGAGTGATATCAAGCCCTTTGAAGGGTGTGCGCTTCGAAATGTACGCTTCGAGGCCGTTGTCTAGCTCAAGATGACATTGCCTTTCACTGTTCTACGGCGGCGACGGGAGGTGTCTGTCTTCTTGTTGACCTGGCGGTTTCATGTTTCAGTGACGCCAGAGTGAGGAGTAACAGCTAGTAAGTAGGCCCTGTTGGTTGGCAATGTTCCGAGAAATGGTTGACAGGTGGTCCACTTCGTCATACTTAGTGACTATAATCAAGTTACCTGTCATATGCTTACCTGTACACAATACCCTGTGTCTAGCTTGTTAACATTACTGGGCCTACATGTGCATGGAGTTAATTCAGAACGGCGGGAGCATGGGATAGTGAGGTTGGGCACCCAACAGGACAGGTTTAGGGCTTGGGAGACGCCAACAATACAAAAACTAGCCTCTGACGGAACATGGCGTGGTCTTAACTATCAATTGCATAGAATCTTGTGTATGTGACACTTTGTATCTCATGGCCGGGAGGCTCATGGTAGTGTCATCTAAGTAAGCGCAAAGCTGCCCATATTGACGGGCAGCTTCCATTCATAGGTCTCTATGCGTCATCATGGACCACAACTTTTGTTTATACTGTAACTCATGTGAATAAAATGTGGCGGTTAGGGAAAACAGTATGTTGAGATACCGCAACAACAAAAGCGAATGCAGTATATCTAAATGACAAGGCGACATGTCACGAGTAATTAGGATGTTAGCGGATTAAAGTATATTGTAGAATGTGTGTCACCTCCCCACCCGAAACCCAGCAAAACAACCCCCAAAATAAACAAAAACAATCCCCCCAAGCAAGACGAGAACAAAACCGTGCCAGCACATATGAACCCGATCATCAGCTATCATGACAGCAGTGAAAACCAGCACCCGCCAGACAGCTAACCATCCATCCAAACATCCATCAAAACAGCAACAGCGGCGTCTGGAACCAGCTCAACAGACAGCTGAAGCAAACCTCCGGGGCCATATCAATGGGGGTACGCCCATACAAACTTCGAGACTGTATCAAGGATGACCATGGATGTCCCACTCTGATCAAGGTCCATGATCATCACCTTGATTTCGTACTCTCCAGGCGTAGCGAGATACAGACTGGAGCCGAACTGTTCTGGGGAGTACCCGATTAATGGCATGGCGTGAGAATTGACGCGACCAGATGGGTCACGCACAGTCATGGTGGCCGACAAGCCACCATACTGTTGGCCGGAAGTGTTTGAACAAGTAATGGGGACGGTCTCGCCGACATATCCAGTGACTTGAACGTTGTCAAAGGCGAAGTTCGTCATTGTTGTTGTTGTTTTTGTTGTTGTTGTGTTGTTGGTGGAAGAACAAAGAGCGAGGCACTTTGTGGCGCCAAAAAAGATGTTAATAAAAGGCCTTAACTGGTCGTGTTGATGGATCTTGTTTGAATTTATATAAATGTTGACGAATCCAGTGCAGTGCCTAAGCAATGATAATTTCGATTGATGTGACAAGAAGACAAAAGAAATGAATCCAGAGAGGAGTGTTGACGTCTGCTTTATAGTTTATTTTGACTTGAGATGGGTTAGGCAGGCGCCGTTCAGACTGAGAAGGCACTTGTTTCTTGAGGCAGCTTCGATGTTGTCACAGACTTGCCAGTTTGTATCCGCTCTTCCAAAATCACTTCCAAGCAAACGTTATCTTGGAGAAACATGTTGTTCGAGTAGCTCGATATAACATGTGAACTGTAACCTCACCAGTTGTTGCTGATATACGGCGGCGCGGATATTTTAGCATGTCCACACTGGGATAATGTAGAAACAAACAGGAGTCGGCTTGCATGAACCGAAGTGCTACCAAGCGTCTGTATCCGCTCTGTCGAGTGACATACCACAGGTATTGCATCGGGCCTCTCATATGTGAACACAGGGTCTCAGTATTTTGCAACCACGACGGGTTGACTCACAACTGCAACCTGCACAGTTACGCCATTGGCTGAGAAGGAGCAATCAACGGAGTAAGGCCAGTACATTCATGGTCGGTCTGGGCACTATGGAGGCTTGATACCACAAGTTCACTTTGTAGCCTCGTTGGACTTTGCAGAGAATTTGAACGGTTAAATCGCTTGCAGGCAGTCATGATTGATCATAAAATCACGGCACATGTAACACCCCAACCTAAATTTCGATTAACCGGCAGTACGACTTCTCCATCATCGACGTGTCACGGCTTGGGCGAACATGGTGCATTGGGCCTCTTGACATCTGTCAATCTCTATATCCCAGCGCGTTAGGTCAGATGCGATGACCTCTAAGTAGCCTCAAACGGACACAACTGTCAAATTGGCTATTCCTCTCACTGGAACCAGGCATGATAAGCACAGCCGCGAGGTCTTTCTACATCAAATCTTCCCACGGACTAGTGACTCCTGTGAGCAGTATCCTTCTCAATCTGTATGTGCTTTCTGTAGAGATACTTCCCGCGATACTACCTCGACGTACTGATTCCGACATCGCGTCAGGCACGGGATTGGATGCTTGTTGCAAGTTACTATGGCGCACAACCGTTGTCCACACGGTTGGTGATGTGAGCGGAACATTTAAAACGGGAGCACAGTAGGTTTTTGGGTCATAACAACAGCAGAAAGTGAACCGTACAAATGAAAACGGGATATGTCAATTATGAGATGAAGTAGTGCCGGATAACAATATTCTACTCCAGCATCGCGGGGTCCCGGCCAAACATCGAGTAAAAACCACCAGCAAGAAAGTTCACCCAGGACCGGAAGATGCAGAAAACAACAACACTGTGCCAGCACGTTTGAAGTTAATGATTAGTATCACGACAGCAATGAAGCCCAGCACTGGTCAGGTTACGGATTATCGACCTAATTCTTTCTGGAAAAAGCAACAGCAATGTTTGGCACCCGCTTAAAAGACAGCTGAACCCAACCCTCCGGGCCATATCAACCGGAGTACGCCCAAAGCCTGGCGGACAGTGCGGTAATGATGGCCATTGGTGTGCCACACTCGTCACGGTGCATAATTATCACTCTGATCTGATACTCCCCAGGCGCTCCGAGATGCAAGCTGGATCCGAACTTTGCTGGGGCGTCCCTGGTCAAGATGATGACATTGGAGTTGACGGTACCGGAAGAGTTGCGGACAATCATGGCTGCTGAGAAGTCCCTATACTGTTGGCCGGAAGTTTCGGAACAGGACATGAAGGTGGTCGAGCCGACATAGGCAGGGATCTTGATTTTGTCGCAACAAGATAGTGACATGTTTAAGAATGTTGCTAAGCGAAACGAATCTTCGGGCTCTTGAATGCCCAAAGGAGACATAATGACTAGAACACTGAAGTTCTTGCGAAGATGGATAATCGATTCAAGATCGGGAACACTAGCCAACACGGTTTAATGTCAGGAGAAGTATGAGTCGGAGCGCTTGATCACGAATATAAAGCCAACTATTCCAAGGAGGTTTGTTAATTTCTACTTCATGCTCTATTCTGACCCGATAGTAGTCAGGCAAGGGCCTACTCGGTCTGACAGGCACTTCATGATACTGGTGTGGCATATTAATGCATTGATGAAAAAGTAGATTGCCGGTTGGATGACGCCAATGTACACCCTGCCAGCGCTGGTGTGGACCCATCAGCAACAACAAGGAATAGTGTTGTGAGCTTTGAAGATACAGGTACCGCGAACTATGCTTAGCAGTTATGTGGGTGCCTCAGTAGAGAGATGGATAAGACTCACAAACTGGCCAACGATCATGTATGACCCGGCATTTACACCCATAGACTGCACCCTGGTACCACAAAGTAGATAGTTGGCTGTGTGCTATACCCACTGACTACCACTCTACCAAAACGCAAAAAGAGACGATGTGGTTTTTGGGTTAACACAACATACTGAGAGAGTCCAGAAAGAAATAAGGAAACAGGTGGGCAATGTTCACAAGGAAGACAAAGGTAACGGACACCACACCCCACCACGAATCTACAGCCCCCCACACGAACTGCCGCTGGAGTGCCGAACACCCTGCCCGGAGTTAATGCTGGCACCACCGTTAACAAGACGGCTCGACCTAATCGAACTCCATGTTAAGCCCCATAGCCCGAAGACTAGTAGCCCGAAGGCTCCAACTGTAGACTCGTGATGTAGGTGTATTGGCCGTGTCGAGGAAATCGAGAAACAAAATGGACGAAGGATGTGTGCTGGGTGACAGGAAGAAACAAAAGGTTCAAGGTAGAAAGAATAGAACAGATCAGTAACAGTATCAAAGAAAAGCTGGGCTAACGGACAACACACCCCACCACGAATCTACAGCCCCCCACACGAACTGCCGCTGAGGTGCCGAACACCCACCCGGAGCTAATGCTGGCACCACCGCTAACAAGACGGCTCGACCTAATCGAACTCCATGTTAAGCCCCATAGCCCGTAGACTAATAGCCCGAAGGCTCCAACTGTAGACTTGTGATGTAGGCGTGTTGACGTTATCAAGGAGGTCGCAAAACAAGAGAATGAAAAACAAAATCTAAAAGAACTTAACAGAAAAGGCCATGATAGGGGCAATACGTGGAGTAGGTCGGAAGGCAACAAGAAGTTGTAGAATGGAGGTTAAACTATGAGGCTTAAGGTAAAACGGAAAAATGAACAGAAGGATGTAAATTCGGCAGAGGTCGAAAAAAGGATGACAGGAAACCAGCCTGGAGTGATTCCGGAAACTGAGAAGACGTAATCGGCGAATAGACAGTAGTCATAGAAGAAGAATGTGTAGTGAAAGAAAAACTCGTGAGAGAGTAAGAAAAATGGCGTGCCTGGTAGACAAGTGAACAAAAATTAAAACAACATAACGAATAGTGAGGAGACCAAAAGCTGGAGACGGGAGGAAAGAAGAACAAAAAAGATCGACCGACCGAAAAAGTGGGTGGATAAGGCAAGTGGAAGAATTCACAAGATCATGGCACCGAGAAAGAAAAAAGAACGAGAAGGGAAGTCACCCAGACACCCGGGGCTTCTTTCCTATATATACTAATGACTGTGGGGTCTGTCTTGGATATTTTACCGCCACTCCGCACCCCAATAATGGACGACATCATACATGTCCGAAAATGGAAGCTTCGCGCGTACTAGCGCATAAGAGCCGCAGCTTGGGATTAAACAGTGGAAGCTGACTGATCTTGGTAGAATCTTGTGTCTCTCAACTGTCTCAAGCCCTTACGGCCCGTCATCAAAGTGGCAGGTCTACCAGTTGACTGAAATTAAGTCCGATGGAAGTATATTGCATGTGGGGTAGTTTGTTGATCAATCATCAATAGCTGTGTATGGTTAACATTTTACATTCAGCGCAGCAACCGGCAAGGCCAGGGAGTGCATGTATGATGTTCTCCGGCGTTTCCGACATACAACAGGGAGTCAGCAGTGGTATCTTTCTTGGCTGACATGTTGAAGCGGGAATATCAACACATGTATGTACATACATACGCATGGATTTGACATAACAGAGGGTATTTTGCGCTCGACTGTGCCTCCAATTATCCAAGAGATTATCTCGGCCGTTTTTCAATCGCCCAACAACAACTTTCTGCTGGTCTTGGGGTAGCGCCGCTTTTGGTATATCGCAATTCACAACACTTGTACATAGATGGAAGACATCGCCACAATAGAGAGTTGAGATGAGGGTACTAGTCCTGTTCTGGTAATTATGTGTTGCTAGCCAATCATATACCCTTGCAGGTCATACTTGTAAGTATGGTCTGGTGATTGTAACCTCCCGAGACTATTTGCTTGGATTTTCGGTATTTTCTGCCCAGAGGCATACTAGCTATCATTGTATCAGGCTCCATGAACAACTTGAAAGCGGGGTAGTCACTATCCAGGCCTGTGTCGGTGGTCACGTGTCAGATAGCGGCCGATATCTGCTGCCAATCGTTCATTATCCAGCGCCTTTCACCAGTGAAGCATCTGACACCCCCGTATGTATTACAATCTCTCATTAAGACGCCTGCGTCTGCTGGTATATCATGATGCGGATGCTCTACAGATAATTACAAACATCAAAATAGTCCTCGCAAGTACATTGAGGTGTATATTTGTTAAAATGCGGATGGCCACCACGACGATCAAGTTTACCCGAGGATCACCCGTCACAGGCGTATGCACATTACAGTTGTACATAGGTAGCTTCGCTCGTGATACGTCGTATTCTAGCTACATAGTTGACTAAATGAATGGAATAGACACAAGACTTGACCTTCCCACCATGCTCTTCCACCTGTCGTGACTAACTCCCTCAAGTGTATGTACACACCGCGGCCCATATGTAGACTTCATTTTCGTCTGAATCCGTGCAAAAGAGACGCCTATATCTTAATCACGCTTTGTCTTTACATCTCTCTTACCGTCTACCCCGTACAATATCGTGTTCTCCTTGTTTTTGTACCTTCAAAGTTTTGGATGATTGTTTCGAACCAGGTGAATGCCACAGGCTCCCAGTGTACATTGGTCTCCAGTAGGGTTAACGAACCCAGATTACTGCACGTTGACAGGGGCTCATAGAAAATGGACTGTTATAGGAGCGCCAGCTTGCGGGTTATGTATGGGAAGTCTCCCACCCCGGTCCAACACGACCAGGTTGAGTACATGGGTTTCGACCAGCATCAACTCTCCAGAACAGGGGTAACATACAGGGTGTCAACATCTCCCGTAGGACTCGGGGACTTGCACCAATATCATCAAGTCCCATGCCCTTCCCTTAAGCCTACAGCTTTCGGAAAACTGGCGCCAGAATCACTGTCTATCATTCCATTTGGCTTGATGGAAACTTTAGGGTTCCGTTTGGGCTAGGAGATGCTGCCAGTACTAGATTGACTTGGTGTGAGAGAAACTGCAAGAAGTATACTCACGAAAAGTGTAAAGATCATCAAAAAATGATTCTACCCCGATGACCTGCATGCCCTTTTGGGTAGTAGGGCGGGTAGTTGGCTTTTATCGTGCATTAAGTGAACGACCAAAATCGACGAGGGCCCCAGTTTACATAGCACATAACTTTCGAGAGATCGGGGCAATATCTGACTACCCAAAGAACCACTTTCGAGAAATCGGGGTAGAATCACCGGCGATTCAAAAATACAGGGCCCCCCCTACCACCCGCAAGCTGGCGCTCCTATAACAGTCTATGAAAATGACAGGGCCGCCAAAAACCGTAACCGGGGGGCCCTGTCTCTCAGCGGTGGTTACCATTTTTACCACTTTGTGTGTATTGCCCAATCGGGTACTTTCATAGTTACATATCAGTCAAAGACGGTATGGTATATAGTGATGTCGATGTGAGAATGTTTCACAACGCCTGGAGGCATACATGCATCATTTCATCTTCAGGAGTGAACGGGTCAATTTGACCGGATTAGTCACGGCAGACGACATTCAATACAGAAATTCAGAAAAAAAGAGCAAAAAACGACATGTTGATATATACAAGGTAACCAAATGCAACACATAGACCACCGAAACCCCGCCAAACAAACAACGTAAAAGCTAATGCTCTAGTAGTCCCCACCCTTCTTCCGCCCAATCCACTCCAGAATCTTGCTCTCCAACCCAGCACTCTTAACAGGCTTAACCAAGCAGGCATTCATGCCCACTGCGAACCAACGCTCCTCATCCTGTCCCTTCGCCGCAGTAGCCATGAGCGCTAGAATGGGGACATCCTTCGTGTACCCCGCCAATTCCGTGTCCAATAGTCAGTCACCCTCATACCGTTGGTAATCCCTGGGGGGGAGATTGCACACTGATAGAGCCAGTCATGCGCTCCAAACAAGACTTGCAATTGGCAAATCCGAGCCCGGTGCCGTCGAACTATCCGCCAGAAGAAGAATCGCTCAGCTTGAAGGCTCCCCAGATATCTTCCAACTTCGGCATCTCGATCCGAAAACTATCGTCCGCAAGAAGAAAGCGGATTATGACCTTGCTTTCCGTGGTTGAAGCGATCCAGACCTTGAAGTTGGCGGTCCTGTTCTTGGAAAACTTCACACCAGTGCCGAGAACGTTCGCCACCACTTCTCCAACGGGTTGAATATCGCCGGTCACGCGGAGACCCTCCACTCCACTGCAAAAAACTTGGCGAAACTTGATGGCCCCCTTCGGAGAGCAGATGAGTGGAATCTCCGTGCAGGCCACGAGAACATCAGAAAGCAGGGAATCGGTCGTGTTGAAAGACATCGTGCAAGCGTAGATTTGAAGAAAAATCAAGAACGTGGTTAATGGCGTGTAATAGCTCCAGGAGTAGGCTTTTGATGCCGCTGACTTGATGTTGTTGTGATGGAGAAACAGGAGTAGTGTTGTCACGGTTAACACAAAACACACGCCTCTATATAGGAGGACAGAAGCCATTGGCCATGTTGCTTGTGACTAGTTAGTTGCGCCATCAAAACATCTACTACGGAAGGTAGCACGATGTGCATCTCTGAAACATACATTGGCTAGAAAGTCAATCTTGTTTTATCAATACGCTAAGCTTCTGCCTGCAGGTGTTCAAGATGTTCTGTGATATGCAGGACAGCACAGACAACCCAAATGCCGCTCCTAATCACCCTAATATGGGGGCGAGTCATGGCCCAAAACGCGGCTCAAGAGGTGGTGGCCAGTGTCTTTGTTGGTTTCATGCCCTACAAGTATCCAAGACAAAGGTGACAGAAACAAAGGGGTTCAAAGGCACGTATGTGCAGGATGACAGTGAGCCCAATGAAGATGTCCCAGCTAGCAAACCAGTTGAGGTGCGCTGGACTGCCTCTTAGGTGACTGTCCTCTCATAGAGGGCTTGGTAGTATACCCACCCACCTTTTGATTTCTACCTCCGGTGAAAAGCGTCACCTGCCCGTACATCAGGACGACTGTCAACTGCAAATCCATTTTCTCCGAGTCTTCGTGTACTACGTTATCTCCTTGGATGAAAGTATTTGTACCGAGTCATGTCGACTACCTGTCTTTGATAGACCTATCACGGATTAATAGCTTGACGTTGACTCCATTCCCTGCTGTCACACCACTAAATATTTGTGTTCCCGACGACCCATGTCCTGACCCATGCGCGTGCACCCGGCCTTCCACCTGTTCTGAAGGGGGAGACATACAAACGGCCCCGTAGACCCGTACAAATGTGTTCCACATCGTTGATCGGGGTTCCTGTGGCTACCATGTCCTACATTGGTAGTCATCATGGTGATATTCAATTTCTTTGTGCTTGACCTCTAAGATGATGTGGTTTCGAGCGATACTCACATTAATATTCATTGGTTGCTGTTGAGCCGTGATCAACCTTCTCCATATTTCGTTCGACCCACGAGGAATCCCATAGTCTAGCTGAAATGTTTGGAAGCCGGGATACAATTACATCCGAATTAGTCTAGTAAAGTCAAACCTCACTCGAATAATGGCAGTTATGGCTAACTTCATGATAAGATCGCAGCTACTTCAAGATATGAGTGCCTTCTGGATCTAAAATGCGCCTGCCTAACACATACCTGGCTAAAGGCGAGTATAAAGGGGATGTCAACAATCTTCTTTCGACTGGTTTGTTTTGTCTTTTTAATCTATCCATCACAATCATTTTTGGCCAGGCATTCAACTGAGTTCGTTAACATAACCACTATTTTCAATATCATACAGCCACACGACCAGTTCAGGCCTCAACGATCATACTTAATTGGTACTATCAAGTGCCTATACTTTGTTTTTCCCCAAACCACAACTACAACAACAACAACAACAACAACAACAATGACGAACTTCGCCTTTGACAACGTCCAAGTCACTGGATATGTCGGGGAGACCGTCCCCATTACTTGTTCAAACACTTCCGGCCAACAGTATGGTGGCTTGTCAGCCACCATGACTGTGCGTGACCCATCCGGTCGCGTCAATTCTCACGCCATGCCTTTAATTGGGTACTCCCCAGAACAGTTCGGCTCCAGTGTGTATCTCGCTGCGCCTGGAGAGTACGAAATCAAGGTGATGATCATGGACCTTGATCAGAGCGGGACGTCCATGGTCATCCTTGATACCGTCTCGAAGTTTGTATGGGCATACCCCCATTGATTTGGCCCCGGAGGTTTGCTTCAGCTGTCTGTTGAACCGGTTCCAGACGCCGCTGTTGCTATTTTGGTGGAGGTTGGGATGGATGGTTAGCTATCGGGCGGGTGCTGGTTTTCACCGCTGTCGTGGTAGCTGATGATCGGGTTCTATTGTGCTGGCACAGTTTGGTTCTCGTCTCGTTTTTGGGTGGTTGTTTTCATTGGCTTCTCGGTTTGTTTTGCTGGGTCTTGGGTCGGGAGGTAAACAAATTTTCTATAATATACATTAATCCCCCAATATTTCACTGAGAAGTAACATGTCACCTTACGATTTCTATATACCGGACTCCGCTTTGTTGTTACGGCATAAAAACCTACCGGGTTCCCCGAAATCTCCATTGTGTTTACATGATCGACCATGTACACAAAGATTGTGGCCCACGATGACATACAAAAATCCTATGACACAGTCCGCTTAAAAGTGACATGTTGTTCTCTAATCTCTACTTGCTGCATCCCCTGTTACTTTTATGGTATCCAAATCTACTGCGCTCCCCAACAAACCGACTCTGGTTGCATGAGTTACGGTGTAAACGAAGCTTGCGGTCTAACATAAGACGCGAAGCACAACTCATGCGGATTACCCTAGAAGATGTGTCTGTTTGAGGGTATCTAGACATGAGCGTACTGAACGTCTGCTCTGGGAATCCTGCCAGCATCATACCTCGTGATATTAGACATACGAGATTCTAGGTCTTGCACATCACTGTCGGGTAGTGGGCAGCGATCAATCCATCATAAACACATCACCCTGCGCCTGGCTCTCGGCTTTTGATATGAGCTTTCGGGTCCGGTAGAACATGCCACATAGTACATCGGGTTACAGCCGTTGGGACACGCACTTTGTCTAGATACTTCTGCGAGGAACCCTATCGGGGAAGGTCCGATACTGCGCCACCGAGACTTTCAGTGAAACAGGATAGGCACTTGAATATATCTGATTGCTGACAACAACTATTGGATGTAGAGCAGGTAGCCTCCACTTCTTCAAGATGGAAGTCTTCCCGCTTAATGGGGAGCTGGTAAGCGTTAATGCGACTACCATGGAACTACATATCGACTTGGAAATTGAAGCCATGGAAACCCAGGCTCTGTATCATGGTTATCCTTCCTATTTCTACAATGCCCTGCGTCTGATTGGTGGCCATTCTAGAGACAGGCGGTTATTTAGTGTGTGTTTTTGGCGTTCTAGTAGAGTGAAGTGTGTGATCGACAGTGGCCGCAGGTGAGGGTTGCATCGAGAAGCATGCTTAACGACTTGCAACATATTTGTAGGGGTCTATGGGGCTGTTGACATATCATCCCGTTCGGAACAGGCGGGGGTCTGGGCGCATGCGCATAGGTCCGGGACATGGGTCGTCGTGGGACACAAGTAATGGAATGTGTGACTGTAGGAAGTGGCATCAACGTCAAGTCGTTAGTCGTATCGGAGCGTTAGCTACATTGTTGGCGGGTATTTGGGAGTCGTGATAGAGATACCAACAACTGGCTGGCATAGAAAAACAACGGCGGTGATGATTAGAGGGAGACTTATTCACAGGGACTTCGAGGAATATGAAAGTATCGGATGTTCGGAAGTCCAGAGTCGGTCGTACTGAATGGGTGTCCCGGGGTGTCTAGCGAAAAGACATAGGGAGACAAGCAGACAAAGACGAAAGCTTTTCTGAGTCGCCGTCCACTGAGATGATGGCATGGCTTCACATGATTGGAATGAAGAACGACAGTACTGCGACCAGGGCTGCGACCCCGATGAAGATACCAGAATACCCTCAAAGCTCTTGTAGTGGTTGTAGCCTCTAGTAACGGTATAGACCAGCAATTGTCCAACAACGCACGCCCTATAGTAGAACACCCTCCCCGCTGTGCTATTCGTTGATGGACACCAGTCAACACGATCTACCCTCTGAAGCTGACTCTGTATAGGGGGTCTTGGTACGGTAGAGCCTCACTGAGGTACGTCGGCAACGCGTGAGGAAGAAAAGACACGTGCACACCTCTACCCTATATGCTAAATACGTACGTACCTGCCCGTTCTAAATTGGTATGTGCCCATGTTTTCTTCCCTCTGTTTACTTCTTCCCCTTCTTTCTCCCTCTTCATTGCAATTGCTAGTCGAATTTATCTACAACTACGCTGCTCATAAAACTGATTCCAGTTCAACTGAACTAAACGCAGCTACTAAGTTTACAATCAAATCGATAATTAAAATGTCTTCATTCACTCATCTCAAGACTTCCCGCTTCAACTTTGGCAATCTGATGATCGCCTCCCGCGCTGCTTTAAAGCGCGTCTCTAACGAGGCGAAGCCCGTGGACAATGGTAGGTTGATGATTGTTCTGCAGCCTTAATTAATACTAACATAACAAAAATTGTAGCTTTGGCGGACGTCGAATCCTCAGGATCGGCCGCCACCAACGCATTCGCGAGCGCTGGGTCTTCTAGCGACGACGAGAACCGGAAGGACTAGATGTCCGTGGCTCTCAGCAACGCTAACCACAGTCCTCCCAATGTCGAGGATCTTGTCACGACCGAGCCGCCCACTCGGGCCGTGGCCATCGCCCCCGTTGACGTCGCTTCACGCGTCGTCACTGAATCTATGGCTGTAGACCTCCCCGCAGCCATGGGTTTGCCCAAGAGACTCCCCAACACCAAAACCCAGCGCTTGAGACAGGCGCTAATGTTGGCTGCAATCGCCTCGGTCACCGCCACCGCCATCGACGAAGCCGACAAGTCACCTATGCCTGTTCGCGTTGATACCACCGAGTCAGTCAACTCTGCGCTGGTTAAAACTACGACGGATGCCAGCGACAGCGAGAATCTCACCATCCCCGCACACAACAATACTGATGACGGGCGTACGCCAGACACCATCATTACCAGCGGTTCGTCGCCAGCTGCTGGTTACTCTCCCGGTCACCAACAATCCACAATCGACCTTGGTGTCCAGCACGGGCCGGCTATGAATCACCAGACGAACTCCTCTACCGTTGCCTTTGTGGTACCCAGCTCCCGTCGCCAAAAGCCAGTCATTACAAAGGTTATTCGCCCAGGCATTGTCTTCCGCCCAATTCCCCAAATTGTTGGACACAAGCGCTCGGTAGAGTCACCCGCACAGAGCGGCCGCGAACATCCTCCCTCACCGCCCACTCTCTCTGATGGCAAGGCCACGTGCTGCTTACACCGTTTCAACTTTCCCCAGCTTCCTCCAATTGCTGGTACCAAGCGCAAGGAGCCACCCACCAACGAGACCGGCCGCTCAAAGAGAGTTTGCCTCGCACAAGTTCTCTCAGTCACTAAGAGCATCGCCCGTTCGCCTGCCCCAAACAACTCGACGGGGCTTCGGGTTGAGCAGAAGTTGCCGGCTACCACTTCCAACAAGCCGAAGCCTGCTCGGAGAGTGATCGATAACACTACTCGCACGTTGCGCTCTCGTCGGTGCAACGACTACACCCACTTCTATCGTTGAACGGACACACTCAGCTATACAAGCTATTTGTCTGTCATGATGATATGATATTCATACCGACGACTATCATTACCACACAACATTGTTGTTTATCTCTGACACTACGACATACATCGACTTGAATGTGGATACTGGCTATTCTCGGGACTTTGGATGGAATTGAATGAAGGAGTTTGGAGTTGAAGGGGGGGATCTAGGATACATGCACTGGCTGTAGGCTTCTGGGAAGCCCTGTATATGGATTCGGAGTGTAGAGGGTCAGAAGATAAAAAGGGACACAAAGTTTTAGATCTGGATCTGGAAATATATTCGCTGGCGGATTGCCCTACATTGATATTTTAAATCTGATAAAATGTGAACTATGTTGAGCATTATGTCTTTGTTATTGACCAATCCCTTGTTCAAGCTTATTTGAGCCATCAGATGTAAATTCGAGTGGCATGGCACCGTGCCGTACTTATCTCTTAGGATAGCATTGTCAAATCGCAATACTAACACAGACCATTTTGCCCTTGGCTGAGCTCAACAGATGACGCGATTCTAGGACAGTTATGTTTGCTGACCGCAACAGTCTATGTGTAATCCATTGACCTAGGCTTCACAAAGACTACCGCAATATGAGCTAATGCATGGGGAAACTACATTGCATCATGTCATGAGAAGAGCTAGCTGGAAAGATGGCTGGTAGTCACTCTGTCGTCTCAAATCTTGCTCTTGTTTTCATTGTTGTGGCATTCGAAGTTTCAGTATGATTGATTGTGGCTTCATCAACTTTGGACAAAGACAAGATGAAAATATACGCTGGGCAAAGATGAAATTCCGTGCAGTCGCCCATCGGGGTTTAGTGTCTTGCTTGATAGCCCGGTCCATAGGGCTGGTGGGAATAGAAGTACCAGTGCGCCAAAGGAACTGGATCTCTTATGGTTTGACTGAGTGGAGAGCTTATGGGGAAAGCTATCTTCACACGACCAAGACCATCCGCTGGGTGTTCCCTGCACCTGCTCTCCCGATCTTGCTCATCTCAGGCAGCTTGAAACGGTGTAATGGGGCCGTAGTCTTTCCATCAGAGCGAGTGGGCGGCGAAGGAGAGTGTTCGCGACCGCTCTCCATAGGTGTGTCTACAGCGCGCTTCCGTCCAACAATTTGTGGAATTGGGCGGAAGACAACGCCTGACCGAACAATCTTTGTAGTCACCGGCTTTTTGCGGCGGGGGACTGTTGCAGCCGAGACAATAGCTGAGGAGACAGTGTGGACCGTCACGGCTGGCAGGTGTTGGTTAGCATGATCGGTCGTGTATTGGTCATAATGAGGAGAATGCCCACCTGCCGATGACGAACTACCGATAGTGACGGTATCTGGTGACCGCCCATCATGAGTGTCGTTGGGTGTGTGGTTTATGGGGCTGGGACTCTCATTGTCGGTAATAATCCCGTTGTCGTCCAGGGTAGTTGTCGCAGTGACCAAATCGGTTGCCTTTGTATCAACGGTCTGAACAGGCATGTGTGTTTTTTCCGACTGCTAGACGACGGTGACCGAGGGGATTGCGGTCAACTTGAGCGCCTGTCTCAAGCGCTCTGTTTTGGTGAATGCGGCGATTCCACTGGGGCTATCATTGCACTCGGCGATCTCTGCAACAGTTCCGCGGAGACAGAGTGGGGCATCGGGAGAGGGGCGAGAAGAGCAGTCGCTCGAAATCGGGGACGACGCGCAGTTGGTCGGGAGGACATTCTCCTTCAAGGCGTTGGGGAAAGTTGTGGGCGAACCACTGGCCATGGATGTGTCCGCCACCATGAATTTAACAGCCGCAGGTGTAGCGCCGGCAACTGGGGCGATGGACGTGATCCGAGTGGCCGGCTTGGTCGTGGCAAAATCCTCGAGATCGGGAGAATTTTGAGTAGCATTGATGGGAGACGTGGACATCTAGTCCGTTTGGTTCTCGTCGTCGCTAGGGGAGCAAGCACCCGCGGATGCACTCCTGAGAATCAGTCCCGACGATCTGACGTCCGCAACATCTAACATTACGGTTATGTCAGTACCAATCCTGGCTGCGTTGTAACGATCAACTTACCACGGGCGACGTGCTTAGTCTCATCGGAGACCTGGTCCCAAATGTAGCGGAGGTGGCCATGAGCTCGCTGAAGTTGAAAGGAGCCAGTTTGCCAAGAGTAGGGAAGGTGGTCGTAATGTATTGGCTGAGATTGAAAAGACGGCAATTACTTCAGTTCAAATTAAGGTGGGCTCCGGTATTAGACGTCTCTAATTGCCAGGCTTGCGTTGCATCGCAAACAGCCATTCTGTCCGTAAATTTTAGGATTCCAGTTTGCCGATACATACTTTCTTCTGAGCAATCACTTGTGTGCTACGAAGAGCGGGTTTCATTGTCCTGTCATGGGTCGGTTATTCCAACCTAGCTTTGTCATTCATTCCATCGTTCAATCTGATCTTGATGGGAAAGCGAGTAAGCCGACATTCTGGCACACTTCCCCAGCCATGTTTGGGCAACCACTCCATTTACTGCACGTACATAGGTATGTACATATGTATATACAAAGTTTGCTGTGAGGTCCATTGAAAGCCAGTTTTCATCTCATTACTTGGATGTAGACATAGGCGTGGGCTCGAGATATGAATATGTATGTACGTTCCATTTGGCAAAAATATACTGGGCCTTTCATGTCCGGCCCGCCGGGATCCCGGTCGGTGAGCCGGTCCGTACAGTATTGATATACTAATGTACTGTGTAAGACACTGTGTAGTAAATGGACACCCTTCCGACTGATTGCTAACCGAAGGGTGCCGTAGGACACGGCAGGCGAAGATCCGGGTAAAAGTATAACAAGACGGATGTGTTTTGAGAGTCTTCAGAGTATCCCATCACCCATAGCCGTAACTCACATGGGCAAAAGAATTAAATGCAAAAAGAGAAGTTGATCGTGGCAGGGATCGAACCTGCGATCCTTTGCGTGTAAAGCAAATGCCTTAACCACTGGGCCACACGACCGATCTTAAGGGTTGATTGATAACACGACCGCTTATTTGGAAATAAAAGGAGCAATGAAAACCAGTAAAAAAAAACTCAACCTTCTTCCTTAATACCCTCGAAATGGTACCTTTGAGGTCTGGAGTCGCCATTTCCATCGAACGCATAATGAATTCGCCCCAAATTCGTTGTTGGGTGTATTAAACCACACATTACACCTTTTTTTTCCTTTTTTCCAGCCCATTTCACCTCCTCTTGGGGCCAGCCTGATCGATTGCTGCCACGCTGGCATCTCTCGACCCCCTAAAGAGCATTCTTCACTGGATAAAAACACTTAAGGACATACTCAAGCCCTCCGCCGGCACTCCGTCGCGTTTCTTGGAAGAGGGTTCCGCGCCGGATGTGTCTCGCTTCTGTGTGTTCTTGACTGGTCGATACTGGTTTCGTCGAAGGGAGATCTTTTCTGATATGGAGGAACAAAGAAAAATTTTCAATTACCGGTATCGCGATGGTATACAAAAACAACATCGTCGACAAAGCATAGGAAGAGGACAAGAGTGTTGTACGCCGTACCCGCGCCGTGACGGGATTCATGCCGCAAGCCGACACCCTCTGGAAAAGGTTGATTTATTTCGACACACACGAAGATAGATGTCAAAATTTGCGGGAAGGTTTCACAGTACTTGCATCGTCAAGCCCCTCCTGGTGTTCGTCACCGGGCCCTAAGTTTGGTCATAGGAGGGTTCCTTGGCGCAATGCACTCGCATCTCCTCACCTCTCGAGGCTGGCCCAAAGGACGACACCTTTGTGATCAGCAGCGCCGGGTGAGGTCGTCGTATTGATAGTTAGCTCTGTTCAGGTAGACGATAAATAGAACAACAACAACAACAACAAAAAACAGTAAAAAAAACTTTCTTCCTCATGACCCTCGAAAATGAGGTATGCGAGGTTTTCCATTGTGTAGATCCGGTTTTTCACTCCCATTATGGCGTCTTTTGAGCACTTGTGACTTATCCACATGTTGTGTATTTTCCCCGGTCCAGTTGTTCAACGGGATTGAGCGGGTTAGCTACTAAAGAAGCACAATTCATAGAGCCAAATAAATAAATATCTGCAGATGCACCACATTCACGCACCCTCCAGTGTCACCGGCTATCTAAGGCCGTGCACACTGCACCGCACTGTGAATTCGCACTGTGGCTTTTTCCAACTAACCCTACGTTACTGAGACAACCCTTGTGGTGACCAATCAAGCGGGTATCGCATTTCAACTATCCCACGAAACATCGCCAACCAACAATGCCTACTTGTTGGTCATCCACACCCGGACTGATGTCGCGAAAGACTAACAGAATCATGGCTTAAATCGTCTCCATGCCAAAGCGGTGAATCCGACGTACAGATTCTACCACTGGAATATGAAGCAGCGAACCCTGGCAGAATGACGTCGATGACGTCAGTAAGCCTGTATGTGATTCTACTTACATTGGCTGGCACATTAATCATTCACGGACTGGAGATCTTTGAAGTTCTAGCCATAGCAAGAGATATAGAATCTGAAATATAACGTCAGTAGCTCACTTGTTATCATTACATCCCCTCAGTGCCTGTATGCTATGGAAGCTGTGAATCTCATGTCAAGTACACAGCCTTTTGGACCAAGAGCCCAATGGGCTGCCATCATCATGGCGAATATTGCGTATAGCTGCTTCTGAGGCGCGGATGAAGCGGAACCCCTACTGAAAACCGGCCTCTGCCCCAACATTAGCTTTCTTCTAGGAAAGCTTTGTTGTTACCCTATGTAGAAGTCACGATCCAAATCTGTAAACGGAAAGGACGGCGACGAAAAAAAACCCACAAACGTTGAAAAATTAATTGGGGAAGGGCCAGGGCTGGAGCCTAGTTTATCTCAGCCTTTCTCTATCTGGATTTGTTCCCCTCTTCGTGACAGAAAATATTCCCTCTCTTCTTTTCATCTTCTTCACAGTTACTTCGATACCAAGAACTTCAGCAACTATCCATTCCCATCTCAGTCTTCAAGCTATCTGCAATTACTGCGTTCTTGTTATCAACGAATAAACAATGATTTTCAATTCTGTTCTCCGTTTCCTCGCAGCCGCTACGGCCAACTCCACGATGCCGACCGATAAGCCGACACGCGCCCCAATTGCGCTTTCCGAGCTCAAGCTTTTGCCGCCCATCAAGCCTGTCTATCCAACCAAGTTTACTGAAAAGGCCAAGAAGAAGTCCTGGATCCCTGACTGGATTCCCGGTCAACACCGATCGACTCATATGGAGCTCGACACTTGCCACGACATTACAACTGCTGATTTTCCCGAGACCCGTGATGATGCCCTCAGTATGGACTAGATGTCTACTGATGGCAGAGACACGGTGCTCACTCCTCCTTCCAAGAAGCGCAAGTTCTCGCTGTTCGATGCTGAGAACGGACCAGAATGCCACTCGTCTCACCCCAGCGCAGATGTGTCCGAGAAGCCTTTGTCTCCCATGCAGCTTAGAAGTACCACCCAGGATGTGATCAATGAAGTCCCACAACGTCTGAAGCGCTTTAAGTCCTTCCACAGCCCCATCGGTCCCCGGGACTTCAGTGCTACTGGCCTCCTAGAGCCCGATACACGTTTCCTGCCGCGACAGCCCTGCGACTTCCGCCCCACTGTCGTCCGCCGGACCCTTTTTGGGGATCTTGAAAATGAGAAGAGAAGATTGCCTGAGCCTTCGCCTCGCAAGAGAATCAAGTTGCTGTCTACTTCTGATTCCAAGACCGCAGAAAACGCCATCAAGGTCGAGACTAATGCCCCGGTTACTCAGTACTCCCCACATCCAGCCCAAAGTAGCCGACTCAACTATGTCACTAAGCCGAAGCCAAGTGTTTTGATTCCTCCCGTTAAGTTGCTGCCAACAATTGGAATCCTGTCCCCTCCTCAATCAGCGCAACACTCAGAAAGAAAGAAGGCGGTCAAAAATGTCCGTTTCAACCTACCATGTGGCATCGTTCTCCCGACAGATACCCCCGAAACACTATCCTATCCAGCCGTCCCGATTCCATTCGAAGAATACGAGACTATCGATGCCGTGTCCTACAACCTTGGGGCTGAATGCCAATCTCCGGTACCCGGTTTAGTTGACTCGCCCTCCTTCATCGAGGACGCCGTGGCAGCTAACATGGCAGCGGAACAGAGCCCGAAGACCCCACCTACCCAGCCACTAGGCAAAGTAGCTTTGGGAGTTCCCCTCTCCAAGCGCCTCTCTTTAAAATCGGCGAATATCCCTGCGTTAACTTCAAGCCTGCAACATTCAAATCCTTCTTCTGCTAACAAAGTGTTCGCCAACCCATACTCGACCAGCTTCGCCCCAATCGGGCGTCCGATTCCCACAAAGATTAAATGCCCTCCAAGCAGTCTTGGCAAACGTCGCGCGCCGCCAACGGAAGAATGCGGTCGCCCGGCCCCCCCTAAGCCTTCGTTTACCCGTCCTCGTGAAGTTCGTCGCCCCGCTCTCAAGCGTCACATCAACACACTCGTGTTTCCTTACGCCTTGGACACTGCAACTTTGTCTTCAGAGAAGAATGATACCACTTCGGTACCAACTCCTCCGAACCAGTAAATCAGCTTGCCTGTCTAGACACCACATGCTTGCGCCGCTTTCAATACCCACGCAGGCCGAATGGGTCTTGTCTTCTGTCTCATTCCATACCTCGAGAACATATCAATCTTGTTGGTAAAACCTTGATCGCCATCTCAGTTGTTACTGAATGATGGAGTCTTGGTGTGCTTTCTACTTCAGTTATCACTGAACTAAGAGGCCTAAGTACGTTTTGTGTTTCAGTTGTTACTGAAAGGCAGAGACTTGTTGTTTATTGTATTTCAGTTCTTACTGAAGTATGGAGTGTCGGTACCCTTGCCCTCTCTGTTGTTACAGAAAGAAAGGGTGTCGTTGTCTGTTTTGTTTCAGTTCTTACTGAAACACGGAGTGTCGGTATGTTTGTTCTCTCTGTTTTTACAGAAGGTTGGAGGATTGGGTTTATATTTCAGTTCTTACTGAACATTGGAGTGTTGATATTGGCGTACTTCAATTATCGCTGAAAGATGGAGTGTTGAAGAGACTTGTATTTCAGTTGTTACTGAGGAACAAGGTCTTGACGTGGTGTTGGCTTCAGTTGTTACTGAAGTGTGGAGGGACCGCTGGTTTGTCACAAGGAAGAATGATGTTTGCAGGAGGGTTACTCTAAGGGCTATACAGGATGTAATATTGAATGAGGAACGGGGCTTGAGAGGATCCTAACAGGATGGATTGGTTTACAAAAGGAGATCTAGTACATGAGAGGGTCATAATGAATACACATTTTCTGGCTCATATAACACTTCCTTGTGGAATATGACTGGCATGTATTGTGGGCCGATGCTGTGATGCATGATTGTTCAAACTGTGACTAAATAACCACAATTCTCCTGCGGATCGGTCCAGTCGGAAATATGGCATTTTGAAACACCGCCACTCCAAACTACAACTTGGCAATACAAGAAGACACGTGACAAATCACATGGCAGCACAATTCATAGCAACATCTTCTCGGTGTACGGTACAAGGCAAGTAGACGTCCGGGGAGGAACATTGGTTGTTGTCGCAGGTCGTATGTCTTCATTCATAGCTAAGGCTCTAGTTGACAGTATAGCGGCAAGTTATAGAGCTATCTATATACCTACCATTGGCTGTGGGGCATCATGGTCAAAGCAAGCTGTCTAGCAAGGACCATTGACCTCAGAAAACCTGTGAACATCAGTCTCGTTTGTAGGAGATATATCTCTAATAATAGTTGCAGTTTATTTGCGTTACCAAGTATAATTGAAAAGGCTATCTACAATCTATAGCTATTTCTTGAACTTACAAGATCCCAACTGTGAGGGAGTGATAGATGCCTGGCAAGAACCATGAACCTAACTCTAAATCTAGTTTTACCCGACTTCCAGAAGCTAATTGACCTCGGCTTCCCACCCCAAGACTTCAAGAAGCAGAGTTACTCCTGCCCCTCTTCATCATCATCGATGGGCTTATGATCAAACTCGCCATCCTCGGGGGCACGAACGATTCCAAACCTGCGCAACGTATCAACCATATTCGCGATGCGATCTCGGTTATACTCTCCATCAATGGCTTGCAGAGTGTTCCGAAATTGTAAAGTGTGAGCACGGTCAAGGATAACTTCATCTAAGGTAGGAGCGGAAGACGGACAAGCAGGCTGGGCGGGTGACGGGCAGCTATGGATATCAGCGTTCGCTTCAAGGGACAAGCGCGTGGGGGCAGGCTCGAAGGGGATTCCGTTGGCGTCGGGTGCATCGAGAAAATCGTCGCGTTCGGAGGGCCCAACCCGCGACTCTGCGGATTCAATGTAGGTCGTTACCGAGGACATTCTTTTGTTGAGCATCCAGCGATGTAGAGCCTCGGTGGCTACCTCGGGGTGGAGGTGGAGCCACTATCGATGATACAGGTTAGCAAAGGTCCTCCTGTGAGAGCTCTTCATGTAACGTACTAGAGCTTCCGCCCACTGTCGAGTAAGATATCTGAATATCGTGATCAAGAAGGCTGTAATGGGGAGCATCTTGATGTCTGTTTGTGGTGTCCAAAGTAATAGGTGATGGTGATGGTGATACTGGTAGGCAGCTGGTCTTAACTATGAGGCAGAAGAGAAGAAGTGAAATAATAAGAGAAAGGGAGCGGGGATAGCAGATATACCAAGAAATTTGAACGTCAATTCAATGAAGCAGCAGGAGCATGCGCCACGTAGTACGTATGAAGTTACCTACTTTGGAACTACGTTTTTTGTGTGGATAGCAGCGTTATCGTTATCACAGGTGTATCGATTCGCGGGAGTATGAAGATGTCTAGTCTGTCGTGTGACTTGTTATACGAAGGATCTTACCAGACGATGGTGGAGTGATGACTATGGACTCCATAATCAATGGAGCTGTTCACATTGACACACGAAACGATGATACTACGTCCGTCCTCGTCCTAAACTGTGGGAGCTGTGCTTGATTCATTCAGCTATACTATCGCAAGCATGCCCATGCCAATGCTGATTATATCTCCGATTCCAGTTCAGTCCGGTGGAATAGATGTGAACGGGAACGTGATTAAGGTGTTAGCACCCTCCATAATTCCCTAGACAGGGCCTCAATCGACCCGACTACTACATCTAATCACAACTGGAGACACAAGTTGACTGGCTAGAGTTGACTACCACCAAAATCTCATAGTTAAATCAACTATACTGAGACAGTGCAAGTTGGTGATTCTAGAGGTGCTTTTTGGCATTTGAGCATTCTATCCGGCTCGTAATATGTCCAGCAGAATCACCGGGTGTAGTTACCACTGGATGTCGCACAAGCAGTAGGGTCCAATCGACGCATTAGGGTACACGGCTAGGGTACATCAAACTTACAGTGTGGATATATGTGCACACTGCCCATACACTGTGCTTTCGGCTTGGCGCAGCTGGTGGCAGCTGCCGGGCGGTCACGTCGAGGGCAGAGACTTGCGGTGATCAACAGTGGCTCATCATGGGTAAACAATCACTCTTCACTGAATTATGCCTCAACTCCGAGTTCTTTACTAAATCATATTGGGCTTTATATTGTCAGATAGTGACTTGACACTAATGCATCTTCAAGAAGCGCTATCTGTATTCCATGTAGAAGCAACAGTCTTTTAATGTGTCAAGGTTACTGTCAGAGATTTAAGGTATTGGTGGCCTGTAGATGATTTCTGGACACCGCAACACACCGATCGACAGAAGACTAATACATATGTAACTACTCCTCGAACGTTAGGGAATAAGTACCACTATCCCGTGTACTTTATCCCCCATATAGATAAACGTGCAAACGCAGTCGTGTGAGTCACACTGTCGTACCCTCATTCCCTAGCGAGTAACTATGAAAATACTCGATTGGGCAATACACACCTACATATGTAGAGGTGGTCAAAATAGCAGCAGCATCTGAGAGACAGGACCTCCCCGATTACGTTTTTTGGCGGTGTTGTTGAAAAGAGAGTGGCGTCTAGGGTATCTGAGGGTTTGGATAAACCACAGAAGGATGGAGATAAGGGCTTAGCGTGGTGTAAGTTGAGCAGAATAAGGTATGCAAGTAGGGAACAGTGGGGCTCAAGTGGATACGGGGTGAGGTATAAATAGAGGAGGAAACTTTGCAGAAGTATCTAAGAGTAGTTAGAAGAAACAAGCAACTTTAAAATCAACAGGTTATGAGCCCGGCAAAAGGTTGTGAGTCTGGGTGCTCCCAGTTCGCACTTACTTAACGAACACCCAAACGATTTACACGACCAATACATCCCCACGCTTGCCCGACATGCCACCCTCAACAACGACGACGATTCCGAACATGCGAGTCACCTTGAATGGTGAAAATTGGTTGGAGTGGAGGGCTGATCTGTTGCGAGTATTGAACGCCGAAGGACTTATGGAAGTGGTGTTGCTGGAGGAGGGAGGTGACCTGCCGTCAGTGGAGGATGCTGCCAGGACCGCTAGGATTATGGTCACAGGTTTGGATGGGATTTGGGTGGAAGGAGTTGACATAATCGCTAATCCTGCCGACACCTTTAGGGCTCTCCGTGAGAAGTGCAGGCGCTTTCTGGCTCCCGCCTTCCAGCGCGCAATCAAAGCGGTGATCTTCCCGGTATACCAGAATGATGTGGGGAGACTCTGGGATGAGCTTCGTGCTCACCGCAGACTCCTCATGGAGTTTGAGAAGCCGGAGGCTGAGCTGGTCGGAAACGACCTGCAGCTTCTCAAGAAGATGACTGCCGTTTTGCCGGAGGGCCTGGAGATGGAAGCCAGGATGTCGAGAATTGAGAACAAGACTGTCGATGAGACTATCGCCAATCTTGTCGCCAAGGAGATGATGGGCCGGGGTTCAGCGCAGGCGCAAGTTAACAGCGCGGCTGCCTCGGTCCCCATCCGTTGCTATAAGTGCAACGAATTTGGGCACCGGAAACGCTACTGCCCAAGAAGACAAAGTCCTCCTCCCGTCACCCCCTAATCGTCGACAGCGGCGCCACCCAACACATGACCAGACCACTGAAAAAGCAATGCATCACCTGATGAGATATCTTCGAAGCACCGGATCCTACTCGATATATTTTAGACCTAAAGAATCACTCATCAGCTACTCTGACGCTAACTTTGCTGCCAAAGAAGAACAAAGGTCGTCAACTTTAGCTTACGTCTTCACGATCTTTGGAGGATGCTTAAATTGGAAGAGTCAGCTACAATAGTCAGTGAGCACATCTACTACCGAAGCAGAATACATGGCGCTATTGGGGTGTGCCAAGGAGTCGCTGCACTTAACCAGAATGATCCGAGACACTTGGATGGGTTTGGCCTAGCAGACAAGTGGAAAGGCCGATTGATTGACCAAACCACCGGCAAAGGCCAACCACGGAGAGTTTGTACGGATGCTCGGGATGGATACAAAAGACGGGGAAGTGTTGAAAAGAGAGTGGCTTCTAGTGTAAAGATATAAAATTGAGCAAGTCCTGAGATCGTTATAGAAATGAAGGGTCAATGATAATAGGTGAACTCTAATATATGTATAAATGCTTAGTCTTCCTAGTTCTAGTATAGCCTCCTGAAAAGCTATCCTGACATATCAGCTACCGACCCTATCACCGTCCGTGTACCATAACAACCCTAATGACGTCACCAAGCCAAGACGACTTCACCTCAAACTGTTACAATGAAGTTCAACTTGAAGAATGTGCTGTTGTACGCGTGAGTGACTCCCTTCACCGCGGGTATGGACGAAAGGGCTCATGCGTTTAATCACGTCTTGGTAGAGAATGGCCCACTATAACGCAGCATAGTCAAACATAACTGGTCTGCTAGTATGAACGTCTCAACTATTTCAGCTACCCTACTGTCCACATCTGTCTCCGGCTTTTTTGCGTTTCTGTCCCCTGTTTCTGCTATATATTCAACGGATGCAACTGATAATACCGCCCAACGCTACGTCACGGGCTCTTAGTGTAGGACATGACGTGTCCTAATGTTAGGCGATACAACAGCGGTAGGAGGGTTATTGGGGAATTCAAGAATGTTATGGGGCAACTAAGAAGCCTAGAGAAAGAAACTAGACGTATGGTGAGGGTAAGATTGTAAAGTTGAATGAAGCACCGCTTCCTAGCTGATGTAGGTACAAGGAAAGCACCAGGCGTTATCTCCCCTATTGTATATTTTGACGACGCAACTAACTAATAACAAACAAGATGTCCAGGGACATCCGAAGTTTCCTCCGGTTTGCTTTTCTAAACCCAACCCTTTTGTTTCCATTACAACAACATCAAATCAACGGCATTTAAAGCGGAATTCAGGTGCCAGCGCAACACATAAAGAACCTCTTTCACTTTGTTTCCCAACTTGGAGATTACAAAATGGCTCTCAACAACACCGAGTTCTCGCTTTTGGATTTGTTTACAGCATGTTATGAAATACCCCTACTTTACAGTCAAAACAGGATCGTTAAGTTTCGCCAACTTTGGGGCGGTGGAGTGGAGGATATTCGCGTGATCGGCAATCTTCAGGGCGTTAGAGAAGTTCTAATGGACGTTCTCGGCAAATATGTGATTCTTTTCAAGGACAGGATCGTCGACTTCATTTTCTGGGTCACCTCAGTCACGATAGACAGGGTCACAGTCCACTTTGTCGTTGCAGACGATAGTTTGGACAAACCGGCGGCCAAGTTGGAAGACTGCTGGGGATCCTTTAGGAAGCTCGCCGCGTCTTCTGGTGGGTATTCTGGCGACACTGATTCGGAATTTGCCAGCTACAAGGCTCATGTGGAGCGCATGGGGGGCTGTATCGATATCCAACGTCCCGCCCCGGGGAAGACTGAGGGTACCAAGGTGACCTTTAAGATCCCGTTTATCGTGGCGCCATCGTCGCCTCCCATCCCAACTCCCAAGCAGGTTATCGCTATCCAGGAGACATTTCTTTTTCCCCGGGACCTTGTTTCCAGCGATGACCTCGAGATTCCCCTTGTCGAGGATAAACGGCCGAAGGCTCGCCTGTTGATCAAGATGTTGAATCCCCTGAAGTCTCTCCCGGTCCGCCATGTATACAACAGGTGCAAACATTGGATAACATCCAGAAATGCTAATTCACTGGAAACAACAAGCCAACCATAGTTCTCATGGACTGCCGAACTGTCGACATGGGCGGGTTTGAGTGAATTAAGCACTTGCAAGAGGGAACGGCGTTTTGGGGTTAAATAGAGGGTGTGCTTATGGTAACTCTCACGGCCACTGCTGTGAAGGAAGAGCATGAGGAGCGTTGGCTGGAAGTGGGCATAAATATCTGCTTAGTCAAGCCTGTTACCAATGCTATGCTAGAGAGCAAAATTCAGGAGTAGGTTGGGTGGAAGAAGGGAAGCATTTAATCGACGATTATTTTCACATCACGTGGTCGCTGGGGTTTCGGTGGTCTATTTCTTCCCATTCGGTCGTCTTGTATAGGTTCATCAATATTACTATATACCGTACCCTCATTCACTAGCGAGTAACTATGAAGATACCAGATTGGGCAATATACACCAAGAGCTGGTCAAAATAGTGATCACCTCAGACAGGACCCCTGGTTACGTTTTTTGGCGGCCCTGTCGTTTTCTAAGAGCTACAACTGGAAAACGAAGGCCCACCCCGGTTTTCGTTTTTTGGCGGTGCTGTCATTTTGTTTGAGCCCCTGTCACCGTGTAGTAATCTGGGTTGATTAACCCTACTAGAGACCAAGGCAAAATGAGAGGTTATCGCATTGCCCGGGTCGGGAACAAGCTTCCAAAACTAGACGGAAGAAAAACCATAGGTAAACGATATTATACGGGGTAGACAGTGAGAGAGAAGCAAAGACGCAGGGTGCTTAATATATGGGCGTCTCCTTTGCACGGATTCAGACGAAAACGAGAACTACATATGGGCCGCAGGGTGTACACTGGAGGAAGTTAGTCACGACGGATGAAAGAGCACGGTGGGCAGGCCAAGTCTTGTGTGTGTTCGACTTGTTTGGTTAAGTGTGTAGATAGCACAAGACGTATCACGAGTGAAGCTATCTGCATATGTACAACTCTGTACCGTGCATGCGGCTGTGACGGGTGAACCTCGGGTAAACCTGAGAATCATAGTAGCCCAAGATGCTCGACCCCGTCCGCATTTTGACAAATGTACCCCTCAATGTACTTGGGAGGACTACTTTGATGTATGTAGCTATTTGTAGAGCGTCTACAAGCCCACAAGACGCCAACCGGAGGAGACGTATTATTCGGAGATCATAGCAAATCTGGCGGAGCCAGCGGCTTGACCGCTGTATGGTGAACGATGGCCGGCAGATATCCGGCGATATCTCCCACATGACTTCCGGAAAATGTCTGGATAGTGAGTACCCAGCTTCCAACTTGTTTATGGAGCGTGATTCAACGATAGCTAGTATGCCTATGGGCAAAAAATACCGAAAATCCCAACAAATGGTTCTGGAAGGTTACAACCACTAGACCATACTTACAAGTGTGACCTGCAAGGGTATATGGTTGGCTAGCAACACATAATTACCAGAACAGGACTAGTACCCTCATCTCAACTCTCTATTGTGGCAATGTCTTCCATCTATGTACAAGTGTTATGAATTAGGGAATACCAAAAGTGGCGCTGCCCCAAGACCAGCAGAAAGTTGTTGTTGTGCGATTGAAGAACGGCCGAGATAATCTCTTGGATAATTGGAGGCACAGTCGAGCGCAAAATACACTCTGGTATGTCAAATCCGTGCGTATGTATGTACATGTGTTGATATTACCGCTTCAATATGACAGCCAAGAAAGATACCACTGCTGACTCAATGTTGGATGTCGGAAACGCCGGAGAACATCACACCTTCACTTTCCAGCCTTGACGGTTGCTGCGCTGAATACAACATGTTCAACTCTACACAGATATTTATGATTGATCACTAAACCACCCCTCTTACAATATACTTCCATGACATTTGATTTCACTCAGCTGGTAGACCTGCCACTTTGATGACGGGCCGTAAGGGCTTGAGCCAGTTGAGAGACACAAGATTCTATTAAGGTCAGTCAGCTTCCACGGCTTAATCCCAAGCTGCGGCTCTTATGCGCTAGTACGCGCGAAGCTTCCATGTTCGGACATGTATGATGTCGTCAATTATTGGGGTACGGAGCGGCGGCAAAATATCCAAGACAGACCCCACAGTTCGTAATATAAATAGTTGCAACTCCCCGGGTATCTGGGTGACTTCTATTCTCGTTCTTTATTTTTCGCCAGTGCCATAATTTTGTGAATTCTTCCACTTGCCCTATCCACCCACTTCTTCGGTCGGTCGATCTTTTTTGTTATGCTTTACTCCCATCTCCAGCTTTTGGCCTCCTCATTGTTCGTTTCATTGTTTCAATTTTTGTTCACCCTTCTATTGGGCACGCCATTGTTTTCACTCCCTCCTGGGTTTTAATTTCATTACACATTCTTCCTTAATTGCTGCTGTCTATTTGCCGATGACGCCTTCTCAGTTTCCCGCATCACTCCAGGCTGGTTTCCTGTCATCATTTTTTCGACCTCTACCAAATTTACATGCTTCTGTTCATTTTTCCGTTTCACCTCATGCCCTATAGTTCGACCTCCTTCCTACAACGTCTGGTTGCCTTCCGACCTCCTTCACGTTTTGCACCTATCACCGTCTTCCTTGCTAAGTTCTTTTCATTTTTGTTTCTCACTCCTTTGTTTTGTGACTTCCTTGACAACGTCAACACACCTACATCGCGAGTCTACAGTTGGAGCCTTCGGGCTATTAGTCTTCGGGCTATGGGGCTTAACATGGAGTTTGACTAGGTCGAGCCGTCTTGTTAACGGTGGTGCCAGCATTAACTCCGGGTGGGTGTTCGGCACCTCAGCGGAAGTTCGTGTGGGGGGCTGTAGATTCGTGGTGGGGTGTGTTGTCCATTGAATTTGTTCTCCTTTGTTTCTGTCTTTCACTTGTTCCTTCGTTTCTTTCTTGTGCGTCTTTCTGCTCCCTGCCACCGGCACATCCTCCTCGGCACTTTTGTTTCTTCATTTCCTCGACAACTTCAATACGCCTACATCATGAGTCTACAGTTGGAGCCTTCGGGCTATTAGTCTACGGGCTATGGGGCTTAACATGGAGTTTGACTAGGTCGAGCCGTCTTGTTAACGGTGGTGCCAGCATTAACTCCGGGCAGGGTGTTCGGCACTCCAGGGGCAGTTCGTGTGGGGGGCTGTAGATTCGTGGTGGGGTGTGTTGTCCGTTGCCTTTGTTCCTTCGTTTCTTTCTCTTGCGTCTTTTTGCTCTCTGCCGCAACACATTCTCCTAGTCACTCTGGTTTCTTCATTTCCTCGACAACGCCAATACATCTACAACACGAATCTACAGTTGGAGCCTTCGGGCTATTAGTCTTCGGGCTATGGGGCTTAACATGGAGTTCGATTAGGTCGAGCCGTCTTGTTAACGGTGGTGCCAGCATTAGCTCCGGGTGGGTGTTCGGCACCTCAGCGGCAGCTCGTGTGGGGGGCTGTAGATTCGTGGTGGGGTATGTTGTCCGTTGCCTTTGTTCTCCCTTCTTTTCGTCTTTCACTTGTTATTTCGTTTCTTTCTCGTACATACGTCTTTTTGCTCCCTGCCACAACACATTCTCCTAGTCACTCTGGTTTCTTCGTTTCCTCGACAAAGCCAATACATCTACAACACGAGTCTACAGTTGGAGCCTTCGGGCTATTAGTCTACGGGCTATGGGGTTTAACATGGAGCTTGACTAGGTCGAGCCGTCTTGTTAACGGTGGTGCCAGCATTAACTCCGGGTGGGTGTTCGGCACCTCAACGGCAGTTTGTGTGGGGGGCTGTAGGCTTGTGGTGAGGTGTGTTATCGTGTGTACATGTGTTATGTCCGGATCCGGTTTGTCTAACTTCTGGCTCGGTTTTTCTTCCACAGCCGTGAGTGAACGACTTCGACCGGCACCGGGGGCTGTGATCATAGCGAGATATCACAAACTCGTGACCTGCCGAATCGACCTATATCTCTGTTAAGTGGACTATCTCAATCCCTGGAGCCAGATAAGATACGTACAGCCGCTAGGACCGTCTACATCACATGTTCTCCCGGACTGTGACTCCTGTGAGATTTATCCATCCTAATATATGTCTGCTTTCTATAATAGTACTTTCCGTGTCACTACCTCACCTTACCGCTGACATGTTCACCCCCGACGCCGTTTGAAGCACCGAACGACTAGAAGATAACATCCCATCATTCTTTGGTGTCGGGAACCAACACAGGCGACCGACCCGACATTCCGTTCTAGTGTCCATTAACTTAGCACTTGATGCCATGGAAACCGAATGTCGGCATCCCGGCAATCCCTACCAAATCTAGAATGGTGTGGGTAGGATCGATGGCGATTCCAGAAACAGTGGATTATGGAGTGTCTGCTTTGCACATTCTATTCATTGCAGTATGTAGCAAAAATGGCGCGGATGAGAGCATGGCATCAAAACACCCCCTCAACGATGCATTGTTTGCACTTATGTATATACATGTGTCTGTCTGTATGTATGTAGCCGTTCGTATGACGTTCTCTTCAGAACAGGTGGGGGTCTGGGCGCATGCGCATGGGTCCGGGACATGGGTCGTCGGGGAACACAAGTGATGGAATGTGTGACTGCAGGGAGTAGAGCGAACGTCAAGTCATTAGTTGTCTCGAAGCGATAGCTATGTACATTTATAGCGGGGATTTGGTAATCATGATAGAGATATCAATAACCTGCCGAAAAAGAAACACAACGGCGGGGATGATTGGAGGGAGAGTTGTCCACGAAGAATCTGACGGTTGTGAAGGTATCGTATGTTCGGGTCATCAGTTGAAGAAGCTCAAGAGTCGGTCGTACTAAATGAGTGTCCTGGGGTGTCGAGCGAAGTGCCATAGGGAGACAAGTAAACAATGATGAAAGCGTTTATGAGTCGCCGTTCGCTCTGAAGACTGAATGGCTTCGCATGCGTGGACTGAAAACCGACAGTAATGCAAGCTGCGCTGCCATCTCGACGAACACATCAAAGTAACCCCAAGGCCCCATGTTTAGTCTCGTATGGGTTAGAGCCTCAAGTAGCAGTATAGGCCAGCCATTATCCATCAAGGCACGCCCTGTAGTAGAACACCCTCCCCGCTGTGATATTCGTTAAGCGACACCAGTCAACACCATGTACCCTCTGAAGCTAACTCTGTATAGGGGGCCTTGGTAGGGCAGAGCCTCACTGAGGTACGTCGTCAACGCGTGAGGAGGAAAAGACACGTGCACACCTCTACCCTATATGCATAAATACGTACGTACCTGCCCGTTCTAGATTGGTATGTGCCCATGTTTTCTTCCCTCTGTTTACATCTTCCCCTTCTTTCTTCTCTTTCTTTCTCCCTCTTCATCGCAATTGCTAGTCGAATTTATCAACAACTACGCTGCTCATAAAACTGATTCCAGTTCAACTGAATTAAACGCAACTACCAAGTTTACAATCAAATCGATAATTAAAATGTTTTCGTCCACTCATCTCAAGCGTTCCCGCTTCAACTTTGGCAATCTGATGATCGCCTCCCGCGCTGCTTTGGAGCGCGTCTCTAACGAGGCGAAGCCCGTTGACAATGGTGGGTTGATGATTGTTCTGCAGCCATAACTAATACTAACATAACCAAAATTGTAGCTTTGGCGGACGTTGAGTCCTCAGGATCGGCCGCCACCAACGCATCCGCCGGTGCTGGGTCTTCTAGCGACGACGAGAACCAGACGGACTAGATGTCCGCGGCTCCCACCGACGCTACTCTCAGTCCTCCCAATGTTGAGGATCTCGCTGCGACCGAGCCACCCACTCAGGTCGCGGCCATCGCCCCGGTTGACATCACTACACCCGCCGTCACTGAATCCAAGCCTGTGGACCTGCCCACGGCACTCCCCAACACCAAAACCCAGCGCTTGAGACAGGCGCTCAGGTTGGCCGCAATCCCCTCTGCCACCGTCGTCCAGCAGTCCGAAAACACAACCATACCTATTCAGACTGTCGATACAACGCCAAAAACTTTTGCCACTGCCACAACTACCCTGGACGCCAACGGGAGTATTACCGACAATGAGAGTCCCAGCCCCATAAACCCCACATCCAACGACACTGATGATGGGCCGTCGCCAGATACCATCACTAGCGATACTATGTCATCAGCAGGCGGGCGTTCTCCCCATTCTGAGCAATACACGGCCGACCATGGTATCCAACACCTACCAGCCGTGACGGTCCACACTGTCTCCTCAGCTATTGTCTCCACGGCAACAGTCGCCCGCCGCAAAAAGCCGGTGACTACGAAGATCATTCGCCCAGGCGTTGTCTTCCGCCCAATTGCACCAATCGTTGGACGGAAGCGCGCTGTAGATTCACCCACGGAGAGCGCTCGCAAACACTCTCCCTCGCCGCCCACTCTCTCCAATGGAAAGACTACGTCTCCATTGCACCATTTCAACTTCCCCCAGCTTCCTCCAATTGCTGGTATCAAGCGCAAGGAGCCTCCCACCACCGAGACTGGTCGGTCAAAAAGAGTTTGCCTTACACAAGCTCTTCCAGCCATCAAGAACATCACTCGTTCGCCTCCCCCAAACAGCTTGAAGGGGCTTCGGGTTGAGCATGAGTTGCCGGCTACTACTTCCAACAAGCCGAAGCATGCTCACAAAACGATCGACAACACTACTCGCACGTTGCGCTCTCGTCGGTGCAACAACTACACCCACTTTTATCGTTAAACGCACACACTTAGCTGTCTAAGCTTTTTGTTCGTCATGGCGATATACCTTATACCACCGACTATCATTATTACACAACATTGTTATCTATCTCCGACACTACGACATACATCGACCTAGATATGGATACTGGCTATTCTCGGGACTTTGGATGGGATTGGATGAAGGAGTTTGGAGTTGAAGGAGGGAATCTGGGATACATGCACTGGCTGTAGGCTTCAGAGAAGCCCTGTATATGGATTCGAACTGCAGAGGGACAGAAGATAAAAAGGGACACAAAGTTTTAGATCTGGATCTGAAAATTTATTCGCTGGCGGATTGCCCTACATTAATGTTTAAAATCGCGTGACATATGAAGTATTTTGTAGATGATACATTCCATATAAACTAACAGTCGATGGATGATTCATTCCACTCTCCGTTCTGGTTTCGATAGATGCACCACTAAGTCAAAGATCGAGTACAATCTCTGGCGCGAGGCAGAAATGTCCGCTGTCATTGTATCTAGCATTCATGGGGGATGAGCGAAGCAATGTTGATCATTGCCGTCCATAGTCATACATTCAATTTTTTGTGTTGCACGACTGCCCATTCCCTGACGCCCAGACCCTCAGTAATCCTGAACGGGACATCATACAAATAGCTACATACAGGCTTACCCACCATACACGGTTCAATAAGGCTCACGGCAACACCAGTTAGCCCAGGCATCTTACACCATGAATCTTGGTCGCATACAATATCCAAACCACAAACTCCACCATCCCCAGATGATCAAACAAGCAACAGTCCGGCGCAACCAAGTCCAGATTCTGCATAGATGATTGTCGTGAAGAAATCTGCTTACTATGGGGTCGAGCCCGAAGCCTGTATGGGGTAAAACGGTAGCCACATCAATATCTACCATCTGTTTCTTAGTCGGGTTGATCGCTTTTGATATTTCAGGCATGTCCGACGAATACGACTACCTTAGTGGAATATTGGAAATCCGGGTGTCAATTAACTCCTACTCATCCCAATGCTGTCCGGTTTCCCTAGGACTATGACGATCGTAGCGATCCGTGAGTATATCCGTCGAGATTGGATGAGCTTTGATCATTCTTTCTCTTGCCAGACACTGGAGAGGGTGGGCTGGACTACAACCCTGCTGAAATTGGGATGCAGCAAGTTGAGGCTCTCAGACTCCATCGTCCTATGATGTTGTCACACAACAAAGACTGAAAACCAATCCTAACCCCTTTTAGTCCCAGGAAGTTATCTTCATGACGAAACCCGATCACTTACCCGTGGCATGTTACTCAAAAAATCAGTTTCAACTGTTTACGGGACTTGAGTTTGCGCACACTATCTCCTTTTTGGGTCTACCATATGCCAGTGTGGGGATGCCAAAATGTCTATACCGCCATACGGGCCGAAAATGAGTGACATTGTTGGTCATACGTCATGTTAAGCAACCCAAACAATATCATTTCCTGCAACAGCATTTTCTTGGACACGTCATGAGAACTTTTGAAGACAATTGGAAAGTCCATGAGATCATGGAACTTGCCTTCTGATATGAGTGCCTTCAAGATCTGAAAGGTGCCTGCCTGACTCAAATTTAGCCAAAATAGACTATAAAGCAGACGTCAACACTTCTCTTTGGAATCATTCCTTTTCTCTTCCTGTCAAATCAACCACAATTATCAATTTCTAGGCACTCAACTGGATTCGTCGACATTAACACACGTTTAAACAACATCCATCTACACGACCAGTCAAGGCCTTCCATTATCATCTATCTTTTCGGCACCACCAAGTGCCTGAATCTTTGTTTGCCCTTCAACAACAACTCTAACAACAACAACAATGACAAACTTCGCCTTCGACAACGTCCAAGTCACTGGATATGTCGGCGAGACCGTCCCAATTTCGTGTTCGAACACTTCCGGCCAACAGTATGGTGGCTTGTCGGCAACCATGACTGTGCGTGACCCATCTGGTCGCGTCAACTCACAGGCCATGCCGTTAATCGGGTACTCCCCAGAACAGTTCGGCTCCAGTGTGTATCTCGCTGCGCCTGGAGAGTACGAAATCAAGGTGATGATTATGGACCTTGATCAGAGCGGCACGTCCATGGTCATCCTTGATACAGTCTCGAAGTTTGTATGGGCGTACCCCCATTGATATGGCCCCGGAAGTTTGCTTCAGCTGTCTGTTGAACCGGTTCCAGACACCGCTGTTGCTGATTTGATGGAGGTTGGGATGGATGGTTGGCTATCTAGCGGGTGCTGGTTTTCACTGCTGTCATGATAGCCGATGGTCGGGTTCATATGTGCTGGCACGGTTTTGTTCTCGTCTTGCTTGGGGATGGCTGTTTTCGATTGTTCCTGGTGTTGATTTGCTTGGGCTTGGGGTGGAAGATTAACAAACTTTCTATAATATATCTTACTCCTCTAATGTCCGACTTAAAAGTGACATGTCGCCTTCCAATTTCTACAAACTGCACTCCCTTTTGTCGTTACGGTGTCCAAACCTACCGGTTCCCCGGAATCTCCATTGTGTTTACATCAGTCACGGTGTAAACAAAGATTGCGGTGCGTGATAACGAATAAAGACCTAAAAATGGAATGTGCCCGTCAATATGGGTAGCTTTGAGCCTACATAGATGACACTGCTATGAGCCATCTGGCCATTGTATCCAAGGCATCGTACACAGATGGTTCTGCGCAACCCTAGCTGACACCACACTATGTTCCATCAGCGGCCGTCAGTTGTGTAGTAGCCTGTTGTCAGGTCCCAACCCTGCCGTGCTGAGTGCGCAAGTACACTATCCCATGTTTCTATCGGTTTATTGTTACTCCATGGACATGAACCACGAGTAATGTCGACAGGTTAAGCAAGAGGTACTGTGTGAAGACATGCATGACAGGTAACCTGATTATGTTCATGGGGTATCACAAGCTGGACCACGTATCAAACATACATTGAAGCATCGCCAACAAACATGACCCACCTGTTGGCTGTTAGTCCTACACTGGCGTCAGCAAAAGCTGCAAGCGCTAGGGCAAAAACAAGAACGCAGCCCGGCGCCGCCACCGCAGAACACTGAAAGGCAATTCCATCTTCAGCTAGAAAACACTCTCGAAGCGCACACCCCTCAAAGTCCTTAATGTCAGTCGCTTCAAGCATAACCACGCATGTGACACCTCAAAGAAGTCCGCCTGAAATATGACCAGGACACAGGTGAGCGAAGTCCGGCAGGAATGGGACTGAGGTCGTCAGTGCGGGACCCTCACTTTCCATGTCTCTGGGACTCGCCGTGGAAGCCTCCAGTGTTGGATGACAGAGAGACTGATGGGGAAATGTTTCCTCCCGCAGATGTATATATGGGTTACGTCCTTCTATTTCAACCGTAGCACAGAAACCCCCTTAGATAGACTTCTAGAGCCGCCCTAATTAACCAAAAGCTCTTTAGCTCAAGGCTCGCCAGCATCGCTGATTCAATACACATTATTCACGGGGTCTCTTTTGAAAACTGGTTCCAAAGCGGGTGAAGGCTCCGTCGAATAGGAGTTGTATAACATTCAAGGCAGAGAGATGGATATCTGCGCCCAGGAGGTAAAGCACATGGTCAAGAAAATAACAGTCGAACTTTGTGACAGGGGCATACTTCGGCGGCACTAGAAAGAGACTAGCCTTCTACGTTGTTCTCGGACGAGTCAGCAAAACAATACGGACCATCATGTTCAAGACCTCGTAGTGGCAACGACACCGCCGCTGAGTCCGGCTCAGAAATGTGTCAACTTGCTGACCAACTGGTTGGGTTTACTGACGTAAGAATATTTGTTTGCGAGGATAGGCTTCTGACAACGACTAAAGCGTAGCCATTGACAGCTGGCGTATACAGTCTGAGCCCTGTCCCCTTGTTTCTCTGAGTGTTCTATCTCTCCTGATTTCACACTCTAATATATCCGCTGAATGTGCACTTAAACCATTCTACTGTCACCACTTGCAACACTCTAACACTGACAACATCACTCGTGAGAGTTTACCATACATGCATTTGATTTCTCTGTTGTAAGGATCTCTTTGTGAACACGTTCTCAGATTATTTCGGAAAGGTAGAACCAGTCATAACAAGTTAATTCGCACTCTGTAACAGATCCGCTTTCGCCCAAGTTGTACGCCAATACCCACATACCCCCTCCGCGCTCTACCGCATTGTAAACCACCAAGACATCCAAACACCACCAGCATGTCATAACAATCCTAATGTCATCTTGATGTTTTTTCCAACAATGCTCGAATCTAAACCACGCCATAGCTCAGCCTAATCTTCACTGTCCGACTCTGACCAAACGAGTGTTTCCTCGAAGTCCTCATCTGATAAGAACTCTTCGAGTTCAACATCGCTAAATCTGGGGGCTGGCTCATCCCCATGGTCTCCATCCTCGGAGTGTTGACGCTGGAAAGCAGCGCTGGGAGTGGGGGCATCCAGGCCGATCACTAGCCAGGACGGTTCCGCCGGCAACAGGCCGAGACCAAAAGTACCAAAGTACGTTCGGATATCATCCACCGTATGCTGTACATTGAATGCGAGCGCAGCTTCCACTGTACGGGCGTAAGTCGGTTGGGCGGTGGTAGGGAAGCCAAGGAGAAACGCACGAATTCTCCTGATCTGCCGACGACACTGGGCCTGGCACCGGAGGGCGAGAGCGTGATACTCATTGACTCTTTCACCGAAAGATCCTACGTCGAATCCCATCGTCGCTGCAGTTTCCTCGCAACGATTGAAAAAATCCACTTCTAACTCCGTTAAAGCAACGGAGTTAGCCGGTCGTGGAAGTCCATATCTACCATGGAGGAGTTGGTTCATGACCAACAAGTCCCGGTAGACCAAGAAAACGGAATTGTTTTCCTGGACAATATCATCGAGCATTTCAGGTAGATGCTCTATGGTATCCTCTCCGATGTCTTGCTGGTCAAAATCGTAGCGGAACTCCATCAAAGAGCCCACGCTAACAAGATTCCTGACGCAATTGACCATCAGGGGACTCGATGTGGGGATACTTCCCGGACCAATCCAAACTATATCCCGGGGGTTCTGGGGAATAAAGAGAGCGGGTGCCAGCCTAGTTCTTATGGTGGATGGTGCAGGCATGTTTGCATTGTCGTGGTTTGTACCAGAGTTGTTCCGCGACATTGTAGAGGATAAAGCAACAAGGTATCTGGGGGGTGCTGCTATGTTACAGTCAATTTGTTAGTCCGGGCTTTACTCAAAACATGGTTGAGACCAAATGCTTACAGATTACAGAGTTGAATCTAGCTTGGTCGTTGGAATCTCTTATCCCAAAGGGCACGAGAAAACAACAGGAAGAAGGCTAATGCTTTAGCGATAGGCAGGAATGAAAACAAATATCTTCGATGCTGACGAGGAGAAAGACAAATCCCAAAGGCAGCAATGAATGAACATAAGATCAAGCAATGATCAAGGGCGTCAAATGCTAGTTCTTTCAAAAAGACAGTTATCACAATAAAGCTTTCCAAGAATCGGGTGGAGATGGAAGAGAATGTTGACCTGGATGGTTTGTTGACGTGAACAAGAAACTCAATGCTCGTTCTCAGAGGGTTGACTGTTAACAGCGCCAGAATTCAGGGGCAGTCCCACTGTATGCGAATACGTCTTGCCGAAATCGACGTTAGTACCTTCCGTCTACATGTCTGGGCCTTGCCCATAGTTTTTCAGTTTCCCTTGACCCACTAGCTCTTGGGTGACCACTGGGTATACTTCTTCAGAACCCCATTGAGAAAGGCTGGAGTGTCATTTCTCAGGGGTGGCAACACTAGGGGTGCATACATAGTACATAGTGTGTTTGAGTGATTCCTGAGTTAGCCTTAGCGTTCTGGGGTTATGCCAGCGCCACTACGCCAGAAGAATAGATTCCTTGGTCTTTGCCATTTGTTGAAGTGATATCAGGATCTATAACATTGCGATATCTTCGGTGCAGAAACTCCGACCTTAATTGGGACGTCCAGGTAGGGTACAATCTGAAACGACTGGATAACATGCAGATCGATGAGACGGATGATTCCCGGGTTAACCATGTTGTAATGATCGGGCATGATATCTGAAGCCTGTGTCTCCTTTAGCACGGAGACTGACAACTGCGATATACAAGGGTGTATAATTGGCCAAGGCCACAAAATTACCTCAACGGGCTAGTACTGTGGTGGAACAGTAAGTACCAGGAAACTTGATCATATTCATCAAGTATCGAGAAGTCTATCACCTAGAGATCTTATTGAAAGGGAACATGGATAGTACTAGGTGATCTAGAAGCATCACTCGCTCGTGCCTAGATTGCAAACAGTGACGTGTCGACGGACTCGGGGGCAACGGCACACTACTGCGCCAAAACGAAGCGGAACCTTTGGACTTTGTCACCAGTGCTGTTCTTTCAGAGTCTATATATATATAGGAGGCAATTCCTATACAGTAAGAAGCGAACACTTAGTGAGCAGTCATTGGACACGGCAGAGGCTGGCAGGTTGATCCCCTTGGTCATTTGGTCCGGTGTACAAGAAATACGACTATCTTAGCCGCATATTGGAAGGCCGGCACTGACGGACCCCTGAGTCGGCCCAACTCAGCGGAGGTTCACTGGAATAATGACGGCCATGGCTACTTCAGAACTCAAGCTGTCGATTGTGGAGAAACCTTAATGATCCTTCCCCTCACACGACACTGTGAGATGTGGCACGGACCCTAACCCTACGTCCTCTTTCTCAGTGTTCCCGTCTTTGTTTTTGATAGTGGGGACATTCCCCAACGCCCTTCCGGTTTGGACAAGATTACTCTTCGCATCTCTAAGATCTGGTTCATTGTCACGATCACCATTGCTCTGCGTGATGGAGAACAACTAACTAGTCGCATTTCAGCACTCTGGCGCGGATTTCATACGGTTGCACTTTATACGAGTTCTCATATAACACCCACTAACAACAAATCGAAAGCTGTGTTGCTCTTTTGCGATTCGGCTTGAGGATGAAGTCCAGTCCAATACCCGGCGCATGTCACCCTGAAGACCAGTTTATGGTTGTTTGTACTACTTCTGTTTGTGCACGCTGGTGCTCTTTTGATGTCTTCAGAGTCTTGGTGGTGCAGCAAGCAATGGTCGACGAACACACATGTCGTCGAAAGGGAATTGTTGTCTAACCAACTGTATGTCGTTAACTGAGTGAGCACTTCCCTCACCTGGGGACAGTTTTCCTGTACATGTTTGCAGGAGCTTAGATGAAAATTGGAAAGTCGATGACAATGACGAAGCTACCTGGAGATGTGAGTGTTCTGTTGATCTGAAAAGCCCTAGCCTAACACATGTCCGCCCTAGTCGAGTATAAAGAGGATGTCAACAATCTTCTTTCGACTGGGTTATTTTGTCTTTTTAATCTATCCATCACAATCATTTTTGGTCAGGCCTTCAACCGAGTTCGTTAACATAACAACTATTTTCAATATCATACAGCCACACGACCAGTTCAGGCCTTCAATGATCATACTTAATTGGCACCATCAAGTGCCTATACTTTGTTCTTCTCCAAACAACAACTACTACAAGAACCACAATGACGAACTTCGCCTTTGACAACGTCCAAGTCACTGGATATGTCGGCGAGACCGTCCCCATTACTTGTTCAAACACTTCCGGCCAACAGTATGGTGGATTATCAGCCACCATGACGGTACGTGACCCATCTGGTCGCGTCAATTCTCAGGCCATGCCCTTAATTGGGTGCTCCCCAGAACAGTTCGGCTCCAGTGTGTATCTCGCTACGTCTGGAGAGTACGAAATCAAAGTGATGATCATGGACCTTGATGAGCGCAAGGCGTCCATGCTCATCCCCGATACAGTCTCGGAGTTCCGGTGGACGTACTCCCGTCCACATGGTCCCGAGAGTTTGCTTCAGCTATCTGTTGAACCGGTTCCCGGCGCCGCTGTTGCTGTTTTGATGGAGGTTGGGATGGATGGTTGGCTATCTGGCGGGTGCTGGCGGGTGCTGGCTTTCACCGCTGTCATGATAGCGAATGGTCGGGTTCATTTGTGCTGGCACAGTTTTGTTCTCGTCTTGCTTCTTGCTTTTTTTAGGTCTGATTGTGGGGTTGTTTGCGGGTTTGTTATGTTTGGTCTTAGGTCGCGAGGCCGACAAAGTGTAAACAATACAATTTATTCGGCCATGTTTCATCTTAAAAGTGACATGTCGACTACTGTCTTGTTAAATCAAACTCCTAGTGGTCAGTACGATATCCAGACCGACTGTTTTTGCCGTCACTGCAATTCTGTGGACTTGAATTATGGTTCAAACAAAGATTGTGATTTATAGTGACGTAGAAGAAACACGCAATGCAAAGTGCCGGGTACCATGTGGCAGTTTGTGACTATTTACATGTAACCGCAATGAGCCTCTCCCACTGTTATGCAGAGAGTATCATATTTCGTAAGTTCATGAACACGAGATCCTAGCTACTTAAGCGTCGTAGTCGACACAACACAATGTTCCGCCAAAATTCATTTTGGCGCCATGCGGCCTTACTCGAGGCAACATTTGTGCTTTCGAGTAGTTTATTGTATCACTCTATGGGAGAAGATGTAATTTTCACAGGTTAGAGTGTATCACGATGCTTGGTCCAACCTACGGTTGAACACTGGCTACCCAAACTACCTTCTAGGTGGTGAACGTAGATAGATTGTCAAGCTAAAGAACAATTTGAATGTAAGTGGATCGTGTTCTAATGGCAACTACGTCACATCGTGACCGTGTCCCTTGCTAGAGTCTGTAGATGACAAGACGCTAGGTCAAAACAGACACCATGCTTTTTGTTCAAACCACACATTTCTTATCTCCACTTCTTCCCTGATATCAATCTACTTTCAAGATTCAGCCTTATCATACGATGCCTATCACTTAATGCAACCAGCGGCTGGAAATCCACATTCACGGGTAATACAACATAATTGGGTTCAAAGGACCAACCTTGTGGCACCCAAGATGCAAAAAGAAAGAGCTTGATTAGTACACAACACAAAGCTAACCCGGTAGATGTGGGAAGACTAGTTGATGTTTAAAGGAAAGCCTTAACGCAAAAAAAAAACATACAACACCGGGTATTCGCACGTGGTCACCCACCGTACTACTAATCCAGCGCTCTGTGGCTTGACTATGGGGGAGCAGACGGGACCCCGTATTTTCCGCAGGCTATGGTCGTATGTGTCAGTATGTCATGTAAACTGGATTTATAAGGGCATTTGAACAACGCTCGAGGTTAACTTGAGCCCCACGATAGCCATACATCATCCATTACAGATATGACTAGTACGCCGACGTGAGTACACCGCAACCCTACATATTGAATAGACGAACGTCTCCCATCTCTTTGGACTTCCAAGATAACAGAAATCCTTTTACGGGGCTAAGAATATGCTGCTCGAGCTCGCTACGGTATATACAGTTTGCATGGCGGGCTTCCACGATGTGTGTTACGAAGTAGTAATGTGTATGATACTTTCTCAGGGAGATGGTTTACACAAGAGAAAGAGGGGCCAACGGAAACAATATATGTATTAGTATCAGCTGGCGTTTCTGCGTTTATCCCATTCCCGCGAGTTCTCATGACTGGTAGAGTCCAGTTATGTCATGAATTCTGCCCTTCATTGTTGCGGTCTGCAGCTGTCGGCAGCTGGCGTGCACCGTGCGAATTGAGTATTCTGATTTTCGCGCACTGTTAGTTTAAAATACCCTAGTCGCGAACCCTATGTACCCCAAAACCCTACAGATGACCGGCGACAAATTGCCTAGAACGGCAACCACCATCAACCAAGACCCAGCAAGATAATCACGGAACTCTGCCAAAGAGTACGACCGCTGTGTAGAACGCCCGGTCTTGACTTCAATGTACTGATGGAACAGTGATGATAATGTACCGGCCATGCTTTTCTGTAATATCCCATACATAAAGGTCAATTGTGCTTAACTTGTCTTTGTCCAGTCCCATGAACACCCTCATCCCGAACGGGCAGGTGTAACTGCCGCAGTGTCTATAATCCAAGCTAATTACCCTTCCGGGTCATGTCCTGGACCACAATTCAAGTAGGTTGTTACGGTTATATCTAGACAGGTGTCAACGCAAGCTGTTTACATGGTACAACAGAGACACTATCCAGTGATAGGCAACAGCATACACATGTTGATGCATTTTGGGCAACCTGTATTAGAAAGCCCTACTCATGCTGAAATAGGACTGCCCACGAAAAGTAACAAAACAGGAAAACCCTTGCACATTAAAATCTCAGTTGGTAAGAAGTTTCTGATCCTCTCTTTCTCAACCGATCTTTTCTTTTGTTCATCTTCCGATCATCGAAAAGTCCGAAATCATCGATTCCACAATTAAAACCGACGAAATGACGCCTATCGACCTGTCTGCGATTGAGGTGAAGACACTAGTGTTGAAGACCTACCGAAATGCTAGGAGATGGGAGGCTAAACACGGCCATGTTAGTCGGCGCGAGGCTATCCGCGCCGCCCAGGATGCCCAGACAGACCATGAGATTGAAGCTGCTATTATTCAGCTGCAAGCCGTATGTTCAAAGCATCCATGACACGGACGACCGACACTAATGATGTGGTCTATTTAGGTTTGCCATGGTTGTCGTTGCAATCGTACTGGAGAAAACACCGCCCGTCTCCCATGTGTTTGTCGCAAATGGTCTGACATCATCAATAAACCTGTTGGTAAACTTTACAGAAATGCTTCCGACCCGTCGGTGTGCAAATGTCCCGCTTCGACAGTCTATCCGAAATGTACATCGAGAAGTCACATCACTGCCCTCGATCTTCTCGGGTCGCTCTATCTCGACAAGCACCAGTTTACCGACGCAATCGTCACCAGCTTGTGGACCATCGAACTGGCCCCTGACTCACTGTTGGGATACCTCCGGCTGGCAAGTGTAATGCGCCATCAGAATGAAGAGAAGGAGATGCACATGGTCCTTTGCCATGCCATGGCGATGGCTGACCACCTTGGTCAGCAACAAACTCCACTGTACTCCGTAAGTACTACTTAGCCTCTTTGTCTTTGTAAAATATACTGATCATGCCGTCTTCACATTGAAGGACTTGATGAAGATGATGGCTCATTGGGACGGCCACCACAACAAGGCCGTGGAAGTGTCGAGCCACAGCTACAAGCCGGTCACGCCGACCCCGAGAATCCACTCCACAGCGAATGCGGCTAAGTTGCCCAACGAAATCCTGTACCTAATTGCGTCGCAAGCGAGCGTGCCCGACAGACTGTAAGCTTTCAACATACCTCTTGCTGTCCTACAACCTACTAACAATTACTAGCCGCTTGGTGCAAGTTTGTCGTGCTTGGCGAGATTACATCATCGATGACCCACGGCTGTGGAAAAAGCTGAGTCTGATGACCCCGAGATTCGATCCCAAGAATACCACTGTATATTCACAGTTGAAGCGGTATAGCAAGGGAAAGATCACAGACTTCTATCTGCACCTTACTGTCAAGAACTTTCCGGTCGGGTTTGTCATTTTGAACGAGGTCGCTGCTCATCTCAAGAACCTAGCCATCAACTACATGGCTTTCGATCCAAGAGCTGAGTACGTGCTACCCACGGATCCACGTGTCGTAGTGCGGTACTTAGATGGGACACAATTCAACCTGCAGCATCTTCGTTTGCAGTGCCCACCAGGTAGCGATTCACATCCTTTGAACAATGGTCGTCCTGGGCGGGCCTTTTTGCGATTGGAGTGGCTGCCGGCTCGTTTGTTACAAACGAGCCGAGAATCACTCCGAACTTTGTATCTGGCCCATTTCGATCCATCCATGAGTGTGGTTGGCCGCACGTTTCCCAAGCTGGAGAATTTGGTTCTTGACGGGGCGACGATCCCCAACGTGGCCATTGGACGTTTGCACGTAAGTGACTGAGAGCGTTCCTTCAACCTCATGACGTTGAATTGTCTACTAACCAGCGCACATTTAGGATCATGAGGCGCTGAGCTTCGTGGCTCCCAATGTCCGTCGTCTGTGGTTGGCCTACGTACCAGACACCACAGTCACGGAAATGGTCGGAGGGCAGCCCCTCCCGAAACTCCAGTCACTCATTATCGACACGCGAGCTTCCCCCTTAGGGATAGAAAACGCCAGCCTGGTTCTTGACAGCATGGATACACTCGAGATCTTCATGCAGACGGTCCAAGACAACAGAGATACAGACAGCCGCGCCATCGAGGATCAGGTGCTTTTGCATAGTCTGATCCGTGGTTCAGTTGAACGGCCTGAAGGGTTCCCCTCGGTGTAGGACCACTCTGAGGACCCTTTAGCGATTGTTCAAGCAGTTGGTCCGTTGTTGTCAGAGAGCTTGAGATTTGAGGAGTCACCACTTCTCAAGGGGATTTACAAGTCCGCCGCTAACAACCACCTGCGGCATATCTCCATAGTCGTCAACCCCGGTGAGTCTGGAGATGCTTTTGATGCTTTGGCCGAGACTCCACTTTGGGGTTGCCAGTCTATTACCTCTGTAACATTCATATACAGATGGTATAATGATTTAGAAAATGACCCAGTTAAACCGGGTCGTGTGCTGTCAGACTTCCTTTTGTCGTTGAAGAGCCTCCAACATGTTTTGGTAGTGCCGTCGACACTCCACGATAATGAAGTCCATTTTCCAGGAACCGACGTATTCATTCGCTTCCTGATGAGCGTCAAACACCCCACATGGCACCGGATATACGATGGGCTTTCGTTTGGCGCGACTCGTTCTCGCTTGAGGGAAGAGTCCCTTGAGCTGGGGAAGGTGTTCGAACACCCGAGAAAGCGGGTGGGACAGCCAAACACGGGGGCCAGATTTTACCTGCAGCCTCTGTCGACGAGCGGGGTTGCATGGGAGAGAGTTCTCGACGAGGAGTTTCCGGCATATTTCATGCATGATAACTACCCGCCAGTCAATTTCTGAGGGTCTTGGTGTAAGAATGGACGGATATATTGTCGTTGGAGGATGCTACTGTTGATAGTTGTTTGTTGATATTAAGAATATTTATGAGAGCCTGTCCCTTAGTTTGTTGAACGTGTGAACAAATCTACTGATGGAAAGTTGCCGCGGGCGCAAGAGCAAACCGGCAGTGTACAATGAATGCAGGACGTACCAAACTACAGGGAGCCACACCAACTAAATATATTGATTGAGAGTTTTATGATCACGTTAGTGACTAAGGCTCCACCAATCTGGATTTACACATGCACCAACATGCAATATGTCGACAACTAGCCATCGGCCATACTGTAGAGTCAATCTGTATTCTCGTTAGAGACATTCCATCAACGATTTACATTCACTACTAGTCTTTTCCGAGTAATAACAACAGTATTCTCCTAGTGTTTCGTGGGGTCTTTCAACCAGAAGGACGCAAGATCCAAGTGGCCATCATCGTAGTTTGTCACATGAAGCTGACGGCACACTATATTAGATGAGCGCACGTCTCAAGCCACCGCGCACTTCGGGATCACAATTGCACAATGAGAGAATCAGAATTGAAACATAACCGACTCGTCGCTACTCCCTATACATATTTGTAAAAACTGGCACGTCGTATGGCAACACGGGCAAACTCGTTCAACTAACCCGACGAGACTAGTTCTGGCGATTTGGACCCCAGTCAAGATGCCTTTGTCAGCCCTAACCCTACCATACTGCAACTAAAGATAATAACCTTGTTACCAGTCAGGGCGTCAGTGACGTCAGCGTTACCAGGCTGACGAAATCTTGCCACCTCCGTGTTTCTAGCATCTTCTCCCTCACCGAAATTGACTCACAAAAGTACCTCACAGCCACATAGCCATGACTTCGGCACTTCACATCGGGTTTGGATGCCTAACGGTGGAATAAGTATATATAGGGATAGTTGATCTGGTGTTTCTGGCTATTTAGGAGTTTCTAATACAACACAAGTTCTTTTACATCAACTCTCGTGATCATTACTGCTTACATCCTTTTGGTATGGCTTCGATGATGATGATGACATGTCACTTTCTGAACAGGAAAACCTCATTGTTGGGGCAAAGCGACATGTTGAAATTCTTGAAACCTAGAAAAGCCGTGGAGCCGCGGGGTATATCCAGGATGCGAGCCGTCAGTTAAAGCCCTTCTTTGAGCTCGTTGAAGGGGCTAACAAGTCTTTTCCGGAAGGCAAGAAAACGAAGACTTGGGACAAGAGTGTTCCCCCGGGTTCCAATTACTACTAGTACCTTGAATCAGATACTTTCTGAACTCTTGTATAGTTGTTATCGTGTGTGTTCAGTTGACGGACTGGGAGCCATCAGTATACCACTGCGTCAACAATCGCGCGTACATCCAAGCTGTGATTGATTGATTGATGTTTGTTTATTAGAGTCCCCCAGTCAACCTGTGGCACCACACAATTGCCGTTTTCGTGTTATCAAATGTGGCCTGTGCAAGCGTTATTCCCAAACAAGGGTATTTTTTTCAGGTGCTCGAAGATATCGTGGTTGTAAAATATGCCTCGATTTTCTAGTAACTAGTTTGTACTTTGTTCTGACGCGTTTCCCTCCTATTTATACCCCCATAACGACTTCACTTACACCGCACTTGTGCCCTACTTTCGGCTCCACGATGTCAACACGGAACCTTCCGGTATCTCCGACTTTGCTCTCAATTCAACACTCCCCCAGAGCCCGTCGCCGGTATCCATCCCGAGCATCTTCACGAACTCTCCGTGTTTAACCTTCGCAAGCGGTTTAGTCACCGGGAGGCCGCGGCCGAAGACGTCCAGCGGAACGGGTTCCAATTGGTCGATCGAGAAGACGTTATGGATCTTCCATCCGGGAGGCAGATCAAGCCGATAGGCGTTGGAGCCGATGCGCTCGGTGACTCGGAACGGGCCGGCGGCCTGCTGCTGCATCATGGCGGGCGTGTTCACGGCGCTCGGAATGGAGTATCCCTTGTTGAGCCGCAAGTAAACTCTGTCGCCCTCCCGCAGATAAATCGCCTTGCGCTTGCTGTCATAATGACGCTTCATCGACATGGCGGCGATGGCCAGGGCGTCGTGCGCCTCCAGGCGGGTGGCCGGTAGGTCGATGGGAGGCCGGTTCCCCTTATTGCGTAGGAGGTCCACTAGGCGGGGTGGCAGTGGGGTCATACACACCGACGGCGCGGACGATTTCCTGCGGGCGACCGTTGCGGTGGCCGCGGTCCTGGGGGAGCGGGTAGTCGTCGTCAAGCTTGCTGTTACGACTGGGTACATCTCGGGTCATCGTGCCATCGTTCACCATAGTGGTGCCTGCGGTGCCGGCGGTGCTGCCAGCGGTGGCTTGCGCGCTCGAAGACGCGCGCGAGTGCTGCCGCTCTTCACGGATAGCGGTGATGAAGCGACTAGTCATGTCATTGATTGCACCTATGACCGCATCGGTGTGAGAATGCATCTTGACGGACATCTCTCGGCTGACAGCGTCGACAACGTGCGCGGTAAGCTTAAGCTCGCGCTGCTGTTCCAAGTCGCTAGGGGCCATGCTGCCCATGGGGGAACCGGGACGGCTAGGCACGGTGCTCGCGTCGGGCTTGGCAGCGTCGTGGTGGTCGACAAGGCAGTGCTGTCTGTGCACGCTACGGGCGAAGCTCATGGCCGTGGCGTGGGTTCCATCGGCGGAGACGCTGTCCTGGCCAGGGGTCTCGGTGGATTCCAGGTGAAGACGGGCGGCTGGCAGGGCACGGAAACGCTCGACCAAGGCGGAAATCTCAAACTCGGAGACGTCCAGGGGTTCGACATGGAAGCGAGACCCGTGCTCAAGGCAAATGTCGGCCGCGGTGTCGTGGACTAAGCACGAGACGGCGGGGTCAGAGGGGTGGCGCCGGTGGTACGCGACCAACTGGTGGGCGATTTCTGTCAAATTGTACCCTGTCTGGAGGTCCCGGTTAGGGTTTCTGCTAAGCAGACAATATAACCTTATGATCACTGATATCACATAGGCCGTTAACAAAGACCAAAGGATCCATCTTTTTGGCGCAGTGGTACTGGCATAGCTCCCAAAGAAACGCTGGCAATTTCCCGCCCTTCTTCCGCGAAGGAAATGGTTGAAGTTGACATGTTTCCTGAGCGTAATGTCAGCTGATTTCGGATTTTGAAAGGGGTGGAGTTCAATGGTTAACACTCACAGAATCGGAAGCCTGCAGTCGTGAGCGGAAGGACGCGGCCGTGACTTGAACGAACTGCAGGCGGGGCTTGTGAGGAGACCTCACAAAATGTATCAAAGAAAAGATCGAGAAGAGCGTACTGCTCGCGGATCTTGATCCGGTGGCGCCGGTGCTTGGCGCCGGATAGAGATAACCGGGTGGAAGAGTCAAGCGACTCAGGAGGTCAGAGTTGAGTGGTGCTTTTGGCCAGCTGGGCGAAAGCAAGTGTGTAGACGAAGAGAAAAGAAATTTTGGCTATCTCGGACCACGATCCACGATACACTCTGAAGCGTTGCTACCAGTGTTGTGTAAGTTGTGGACATGTGAGATGTGATGTATTAGACTATCTAGGGATGGTGACCATCCACGGCGACCTGCATATATGCAGAGTCTGCCGTCATGCCCAGACCCACATGAGAGTAGGTCGTTGTGGCGTTGGGTAGGTGTGGCTGTGAGGCCATACTAACCTAGCGATCACAACAAAGCGAGACAAGATGATATTCCAAGTATTTACTGAGTAACTCTCCCTCTCTCTTCCTCTCTTTCTATATAAAACTCTGCATCCACGCCACTCCTAGTGGGGGCCCTACACCCTGAGGTGTGGGTACGTGGGTCGCTCGTGTAGCGTAACACCACTGACGGCGAGTCGACACAACAGTGGTAGAGCACATCGATGTGTTTGACTCGACCTGATCCCCCATTCGCTCTCGCTAGGGCCACCGCTCATTCGTTATCGCATCGCAACTCGTCTGGTACTTTGTTGTGTACTTTGTGATGATAAGGTGAGATGTCTTCTATATTGTCTAGTCTTAGGGGCGAGCATCACGGAGACCTGCATATGTGCAGAGTCTGCCGCTGCGCTTGGATCTATGCTATAGTAGGGCGGTGTGGCGCTTGTAGGTGTGGCTGGGTGGCCATCCGTACTGGGCGGTCACAACATACTTGTAAAGATATGGAATCAAACAAGTCCTGGATCGTTATCGAAACGTAGAGTCAATGAAAGATAGGTGAACTGTAATATGTATATAGATGCAGTGATTCCTTGGCGCAGCCCGAGAGTGCCAAGTGCTCAACATCTGTGGTTTGATAGCGTCGGTTGCATAGTCGTCGGGGTCGAACTTTAAGATGTCCGGCATTATAGCCATCGGGGGGACCGGTTTAGTGAGGCTGTCGTAGTCCGGTTCCTCGGGGCAGCTGGGCCAGGGCTGGCGAATCAGCTGGCCGCGGGCGTCACGTTCTTCGGTGACGTACTTTAGGAGCTGGACCGAGGTCGCCATCGTATAGAAATTGGCTTTCCACTCGTGCCACTCAAGAGGGCCAGTGAGGACAAGCTTAGGAGGTTCGACCTTGCTAAGAGACATTGTTTCGGAGTTGTCGAGAGAAAAGGTGTAGAGAGAAAAATGTAATAATAAGAAGGTAGAAAAGACGATTAGTTCTACCGACAGAATTTGAGACTCTTAATTGCCAGCTTTCCTTTGCGAGCTATGATGCCAGTACCACTGCGCCGAAAGGATGGATCTTTTGGTCTTTTATAATATATACACCACTCCGACCATCATCAACCGCTACCTCACCCTTCCCACTCTAAGACGTCGTTCCGTTCGCCGTCTGAACGACGCCCCTGACTCCCTCACTCGTTTGAGGTTCGCCGTGTTGGGCAGGTGCGAGATTTGTGGCCTACCATGCCACAAGTATAGCAAGCTTGGTTGGAGGACGCGCCGGCTTGTGTTCTCTCCTCTTCCACCAACTCGTTGATGATGGCCTCTGTGTCCAGACCCTCCAGACGCCCCACCCTGGAAACGAGCTTCAGGAAAGGCAGAAGGACAGATGTGGCCTTCTTGAGGAGCTGGACATCGTTGCTAACGAGCTCAGCCTCTTCTCGCTCGAACTCACGCAACAAAGACTGGTGTCGCTGCAGACTCTCCCAAAAGGCACCAACATCCCTGGTGAATGTCGGACGGAAGATAGCAGTGCTGGCAGCCTCAAAGGCAGCACTCAAGAAACGACGAGACTTTTCCCTGAGCTCCTTGTACGCATCCGCAGGGTTCGTCGAAACATCGACAGATCTAGTCCACTGACCCTCCAGGCCAGTGACCATAATGCGCGCCGTCCTACTAGTCTGCTCAGCTGAAGGAAGGTCACCACCCTCCTCACGGAAGACGACGTGGGTAAGCCCCTCCGCGTTGAGGACTCGGGCCAGATCGTCCTTCCAATCGAGCCAGTTGACTCCATTGAGTATGACACGCATTTCCGGCAGGCCTTGCATCTTGGCGAGTACTCCCGGGGAGAAAGATGATAACGGAAATGAATAGAAACTAACCGAGTTGTTCTGTAAAATTGTGGTGGTTGGGTCAGATGAAAGCAACCGGGCTCATAACCTGTAAAACTTTGCTCGATTTTCTAGCAACTGATTTGTACTTTGTTCTGACGGGTTTCCTTTCTATTTATACCCCCAGAACAAAAAAAGAAACACTTTTCGTCGGAGTGGTTAGTCCGCTTGCAGTGTCTGCACATCTGCCCTTTGGTGTTCAAGTCTCGATCGACGTGACCTTTTGAGGTACTGGTTTTTGATCGCACTCTAGTGAGACTCGACCATCATGGTTGTTCTCAGGCGGCATGTGGCTAGAGGATGCCGATCGTGCCCACAATGCCCATTTCTTCTCTTGATACCAGTTCACAACAAGGTATATCCAAACGTTAGGTTCGTTGTTGGCCCGACGCCACTCATAGAGTTCCAGGAAACAATACTCGTACATAGCGCGTTGTTCCCGTGGGCGTCCTTGGGCGTCAGGAAAAGAACTGTGATCATTGAAATGGCGTCTCTGAATTTCCAGCAGACCATCATACTGCAAACTAGTCAGATGATATGTTCCTTTTTAGGAGGTTCAATTTGGTCTTCTGGAGAGCCACTACATTGTTTTGTTTTGTGGTCTCCAGTGCGGTACCTCTCGGGAATGGCCCAACATCCAGACCTCTCCTCTGGTGGGATCACACTCTCAAACATGGACGGTTTGAAACTCTTGAAGATGTTAACCGCACCATATTTACCAGTGAAGAATTTCTTCTTCCAAACGTCCAGAACATGCCCCATGCAGAGTTGGTGCTTGGCGTGCGGCCAAATCCTTCGGAGCGCGGCAATTTCCGCTGATTCCTTGTCCGTATGCACGAACAAAATACCATCTTCATCGTGGGGTAGACGACTGTATCGCGCACGTCTTTGCAGAGCTTGCTCTACAGAGAAGCGGTTGGAATTCGCCTCCAATAGGAACCGTAAGTGTCTCAAGAAGGCAGTAAGGAGCGTTGTCTTGTGGCGCTGGACCTCTTTGGCAGTTTTCTGGTTCTTGATATTGGGCTTCTGAACGAAGAGATACGCCTAAGGCATACCTTCTTTGTTGAACTCCCCAAGTACCCCATAAAGCTCCAAGCCACTGCTGTTGGTGATATACAGCCTCTTCATTTGCAGAGGCTCAGCCATCGGAAGCTCGGAGGTTCCAAATCTTAAAGGCTGGTGAAAAAGGGGCAATAAGTTCAGAAATAACAGAGACTTTGTTGCATAAAAACGGAGAGGAAGTGAACACTCTACAAAGATTGGCCTCTGTAGAATTTGTAGCCAAGACCAAGCGACGCCGAGAGGGCGGTACAGTGTAGCAAGACAACAGAATGAGGAGTCGTGTACATGTTGTAGTAGTGTGTAATGTTAACAATGGTTGAAACCCCAAACCCAGTAGGAGAGCATTAGGAGCAGCCGTCTTGGTCGTAGGATGCCAGTTCAACGAGGCAAAGCTGGAAACGTTGGCTCAAGTATTGATAGCCTCAAGCACCATACTATGAGTAGCAGTTTCCGCAACACGCCATATTTTAGCGTCATAATTGCGTATTTCATTTTATGCCATCTCCTCGTCCCAGCCGTGTGAAATGTGCTGTATGTAATCCAAAACATAGCACCAAAGTAAATCTTTGGCCAATAGCTAAGGACGGTTGTACAATCACTCGAAGGTCAGAGGGAGATTGTATCAACGATGAAATCTCAAGCGCGCGTCGACATCCAACTTTGGTATTCGGGTGACACTCGCATCTGTATACACCAACTCCGTTAGTACCTAAACAAACAGCTATGTGTGTCGCTTTTACAAAGCAACTGAATAAGAGCTTACCTTGACTCATAGATCTCATGGTCTCCATATTTCTTCAAAGCTGTTCAAAGAAACATTTGCTCTTCAGATCTTTGAAGTTATTGAGCTAGCCCAAATACTTCCACGAAGTGTAACGGGAATCATCACACGGGTGCACGTACTGTATTTCGATGCGGCCCTGTCGTGCCTTCAAATTGCACTCGAAGGCTGCAGCTCGTGTCAATCAATACGATCCACTTCAAATGGACATCTAAGGAACTGTCGAAGCTTGCTCTGATCGGCCAAAAAGAGGGGTCTTGCGGTCAAAGTTTGGCAGGATCGTTAAAGCCCATCAGTGTCGATATGGATAGATATTTGGGTGACACAAGGGCGCAGTTTATAGTCGTCTCACGAGTGTACCCTGAGAATCCATTTCAAGACCATCTAAGGAAGAGCGTATCATAGCGGGCTTGCATAGTCGACTGCATGTCCAATGGTCCAAATCAGCTCATGTAGTAATAGTTGGCGAGGTCGTACAGACTCGGCACCAAGAAAGAACCCGGTCATAGAGAATATGAGCTTTGCGCTTGAATATAAAAGGCTGGCGTGATTGAAAGAAGGTGCGGCGCGTATATTGCAAACTTGCCAAGTCCACAACTTTGCCACGGAAATCGGCGTTGCCTCGTGGACCTTTTTGCTAAAGTGTGGTCATCGCTCTAAATATCAGAGGATGGAGAAGCGGCCAAGATAGTTGTATGTATGTATGTGTTATCGTTCAGTTATTGTCGATCCAGTTATGTATGTATCTAAAAGAGCAAGAGAAGAAGAGAGGAGGAGGATCGAGAAAGACTTTATGCTCCACATTTTAGTCACCCGTCCCCTGCACGAGTGGGGTAACAGCTTAGTAACATAACCCCAGTATCCCATTATCCAGAATCCCGTGGAGAAATTGCTCACGTGACTTTATAGCGCAAGACATCACTATTGTGGGAGAATTCAGTCAAATAAAGTGGTTAGGAAAGCTTTCAATTGGGTATGGAGGTGTGATAGCACGGCGACGTCACAAGAGTGGCCCTTGCACCACATTGTCGGTGATGGGTTAACTGTGGGAGATTACGTTTCGACCTGTTGACCGGCTATTCTGATAGACGGGCCCTCTTCTTTTTTCTCTCTTCTTCTCTTTCTCTGCTAGTTCGATAACTGATCCAACAGTAACTGAACTGCAACCAATACAACTATCTTGACCACCTCACAATACTCTGATATTCACGACGATACTCACACTTCAGCAAAAGCACGTAAATCTCTTCTTCTTATTCATATTCCATAGACGTTCACTTGGGTTACCTTATATAGTTTCCGTAACCTAGCATCATTGATATGTCCATCTCAATTCACATGCCTGTCGTGGGCAATTCATTTAAGCGCACGCCAGGCCAAGACTCGCCGGTCCGTATTACCCGTCTTTCCAGTCGAATGCGGAGTATATTCCAGCGGTGAAGTTTGGGATGTGCTCAATGATCGACCTCGTGATCATGAATGTCTGACCCTATCGCCGCATCCGGACCCCCATGGTAACCCTAAGCTATAACTTGTCTTGGGGTCCAGGCGCCGTTCGCAGGTCAACACTACCCCAAATCTCTGACGTGAAGACACACAAGAGAACGTTCCGGATTGCAGCCTGAACGGGGCCTGTTGTCAAACTGTCCCTTTACTGGCTCATTAACTTAACTATAGTACAGCCCCGATTTCGTGGATTAGCTCAAGAAGTTGCTATGTATGTACATGAGTTGCTATTGGGGCATGATCCATCCCATTCAGATGGGTCTTTGGCCTGGTAATCTATCTGAGGTCAACCCCCAGAAGACGGCTTGGATAGCCTGTGTTCAGTGTTAGGTTTGACTAAGCATAGGGATACACTCGAACGTGTGGATATTACATCTTGTAAAAGAGAGTGATATAGTGAACTACCCGAAAGTATGGTTTTTGGCTCGAGTAAGACCTTATAGCGCCAAACATGGCTTCTGTCCGGACATTGCATTGTGTTGATTATGGAGTTTAACTGTCCAGGTTCTCGCGTTCTTGAACTTGCGTGGTATAATAGTCTTTACATCACAGTGTCACAGGCTTATCGCGGTTACATCTGGATAGGCTCAAACTTAATCATGTTGTCCGGCACTCTACATTGCGTGTTCCTTCTACGCTACTATAAACCACAACTTTTGTTTACACCCGTAGGTCATGTAAACAAAATGGGGCTGTTGGGGACAACGGTGGATTTGGAGACCGTATCAACAACACGGGATGCAGTATGTAGAAATCAAAAGGTCGCATGTCACAGTGAAGTGGAATATTAGCGGACTAATATATATTATAAAAGCTTTGTTACCTGCCGCCCCAAAACCCAGCAAAACAAGCCCAGCAACGAACGAAACCAACCACCCAAAAACGAGACGAGAACCAAACAGTGCCAGCACGATAGATCCTAATAATCAGCTACCACGACAGAGGTGAAATCCAGCACCCACCCGATAGCTAACCATCCATCCAAATCTCCATCAAACTAGCAACAGCAGTGTCTGGAACCTGCTCAACAGACAGCTGAAGCAACCCTCCGGGACCATATCAATGGGGGTACGCCCATACAAACTTCGAAACTGTATCAAGGATGACCATGGATGTCCCGCTCTGATCAAGGTCCATGATCATCACCTTGATTTCGTACTCTCCAGGCGCAGCGAGATACACACTGGAGCCGAACTGTTCTGGGGAGTACCCGATTAAGGGCATGGCGTGTGAGTTGACGCGACCAGACGGGTCACGCACAGTCATGGTGGCTGACAAGCCACCATACTGTTGGCCGGAAGTGTTTGAACAAGTAATGGGGACGGTCTCGCCGACATATCCAGTGACTTGAACGTTGTCAAAGGCGAAGTTCGTCATTGTTGTTGTTGTTGTTGTAGTTGTTGTTTGTGGGAGAACAAAGTATAGACACTTGGTGGTGCCAAAAAGGAATGCTTGCCAAAGGCCTGAACTGGTCGTATGAATTTATGATGTGTAAAAGAATTGGTTTGTTGACGAACACAGTTGACTGCCTAGCGAAGAATGATTTTGATTGATAGATCAAGGAGAGAAAAGACACAAGTCCAAAGACGAGTGTTGACGTCTGTTTTATAGTCTGTTATGGCTCGATATAGGTTAGGCAGGCGCATTTTAGATGTAGAAGGCACTCATGTTTGGAGGCAGCTTCGATGTTATCATGGACTTTCCAATTTTCATCAAGTCGTCTTACGGCATGTCCAACGAAACTGTACCTAGGTGGGACAAGTGTTTAAGTAGTTGACAACATAACATTGGCTAGACAACAAAACCATTTCAATGAAATGTGGGTCCATCAACCGTTGCTTGTCGCAACACCGAGACTTTGAAGACATAAAAGCAGAGCCGGCGAGTACAGACAGAAGTACCACAAACAGCCGTAAACTCGCCTTTAGAGTGTCACACACCGGGTATTAAACTGGGGTTTACCCTCAAGGCGAATCGTAAAAAGGCAATACAGCTTTGGATTTGTTGCTAGTACGTGTTGTGTAAGAAGCCGTATAAGGTGCAATCGTAGGGACTCCGCGACAGCATCCCGGAATGCGACTAGTAAGTTAGTTTCCCTTTGATAAAGCAAAATGTAACCTGAACATGGAACACCTTTAAGTCGTAGCATCAGAGATCTGATTCAAACCCGGACCTTGTTGCAACGCATGATCACCAGCAAAACGCAAAGACGGAAACATTGAGAAGTGAGCAATAGGGTTAGGGTCATTGTCAACTTCCTCAGACTCGTGCGACAGAAAGGATCATTAAGGTTTATCCAAAAGAAGTAGCCATCGCCGTCGTTAGTCCCGTGAAAATTGTGTAAGTTCGGTGGACTCGGGTATCAGTGAGTACTGGGCATGCAACATTCTACTAAGGAAATCATATTAGGTGTATACCGGACAAAATATCGAACGGGATCGACCTGGCTAACAAAGAGCGGGCAGGCCTTGATACGACAATCGTTTTACCTTCTATAGACTTCGGACTCGACCCGATAGGAGCGGCGTCTCTCCACCGAAGCCATCCTCGTGAAATGCGAAATGGCCTGCACGTTTTGGATGATGTTCCGATCAACGGGAGATGATAGAGGGTGTGGCCTGGATATATAAGCCGACCAGAATTCATGACGGAAAATGTACGTGTCCGGGGGTGCATCACAAAGCTTTCTGAACGAGCAACAGTGGGTGGGCCTGTATGTAGCCGTTCGTATGACGTCCCGTTCGGAACAACCGGGGGCCTAAGCGTTAGAGCATGGATCATAGTGTGACACAAACAAGGGAATGTATGACTACAGGGGGTAGAATCAACGTCATCTGCGTACTCGTCGTTAGGCCATAGGTACATACATGAACAAAGAGTCCTTGTGAGTCGTAATAGAGATATCAAGGACTTGAGGGGAAGGACCTATGGCAGGTAATGGTGGGGCAGATACCATTGTGGTTAAAGGCTCCCAAAAGGTTTCCGGGCATGTGAAGGTATCACATGCTAGAGTGACAACATAGAATATCAAGAATTGGCCATATCAAACGGTGTAGACTGGCGCAATGATCGATCAGGAGAGGCCAGGGAATCAGAAATATATGTAAGCGTTTGTTGGTTCATGTGTGCGTAGAAGGCCGAATGAGCCTAAAGAAAAATCGGACAGAAGTGGGTCGCCCTGCAAGAACGACTACTGTCCAGAAAACCTTGCCAGAGCGACCGCCCAGCCACAAGTCTAATCTCTCTATCTATTTGCCCATCGCGGTGAACTCCAGGGTAACCACTAACATACACTTTGCATGCTTCCTATGTAGAGCGGGACGGGTTTGGTAACATCGCCTCAGCTCGAATTTCTTTCCGGTAGGGCTAGAAACTCCAGAGTTCCATGTGGGTAGGGTACAAAAGGTATTGTCAGATAGTCTCACGGAAAATAGAAGTCTAAAAAGCCCAGAAATGGGAAGAAGCAGACTCCTGCAAGGAATAATCTGTCCTGTATACGATTTGCTACGGACGGGCCTAGTAGCTTACGTCATATTATCACGCTTCAAGGACAGACATAGTCCATCTAGCAATGGAATAATTCATCTCACGGCAGGTTTTGTGACGGCAGTCATTATGGCGCCTGAATCTATGAATTACACAGAGACTGCAAGTGGTGATAATCAAACACAACTCCGATGGAACCGCGTAATTTTCCAACTTGAACCCATGGTAATATAAATCTGGTCAACATCCCGACTGGTTAGCTGATTGTTAGGACTGAGAACTGCGCGATATCATGACAGTCAAAGTGATCTTTCATACTATCAAGACACCGGCCTTTGATATCACAGGTAGCATTCTCGAAATAATTCACATGTCACCAGATTTCAAATATTAATGTAGGGCAATCCGCCAGCGAATATATTTCCAGATCCAGATCTAAAACTTTAAGTCCCTTTTTATCTTCTGTCCCTCTACACTCCCAATCCATATACAGGGCTTCCCAGAAGCCTACAGCCAGTGTATGTATCCTAGATCCCCCCATTCAGCTCTAAACTCCTTCGTTCAATTCCATCCAAAGTCCCGAGAATAGCCAGTATCCATATTCAAGTCTATGTATGTCCTAGTGTCGGAGAGAAACAACAATGTTGTGTGGTAATGATAGTTGGTATAAGGTATATCGCCATTACGAACAAAAAGCTTAGACAGCTAAGTGTGTCCGTTTAACGATAAAAGTGGGTGTAGTTGTTGCACCGACGAGAGCGCAACGTGCGAGTAGTGTTATCGATCGCTTTGAGAGCATGCTTCGGCTTGTTGGAAGTAGTAGCCGGCAACTCATGCTCAACCCGAAGCCCCTTCAAGCTGTTTGGGGGAGGCGAACGGGTGATGTTCTTGATGGCCGGAAGAGCTTGTGTAAGGCAAACTCTCTTTGAGCGGCCAGTCTCGTTGGTGGGAGACTCCTTGCGCTTGGTACCAGCAATTGGAGGAAGCTGGGGGAAGTTGAAATGGTGCAATGGAGACGTAGTCTTTCCATCAGAGCGAGTGGGCGGCGGGGGAGAGTGTTTGCGGCCGCTTTCCGTGGGTGAATCTACAGCGCGCTTCCGTCCAACGATTGGTGCGATTGGGCGGAAGACAACGCCTGACCGAATGATCTTCGTAGTCACCGGCTTTTTACGGCGGGAGATTGTTGCCGCAGAGACACTAGCCGGGGAGACAGCGTGGACCGTTACGGCTGGTAGGTTTTGGTTAGCATGGTCGGTCGTGTATTGCTCATAACGGGGAGAGCACCCACCTGCCGATGACGAACTACCGATGGTGATGGTATCTGGCGACTGCCCATCATGAGTGTCGTTGGATGTGGGGTTTATGGGACTGGGACTCCCATTGTCGGTGACTATCCCGTTGGCGTCCAGGGTAGTTGTCGCAGTGACAAGATCGGTTGGCTTCGTTTCAACAGTCTGAATAGGCATGGGTGTGTTTTCCGACTGCTTGACGACGGTGACCGAGGGGACTGCGGCCAACCTGAGCGCCTGTCTCAAGCGCTGGGTTTTGGTGTTGGGGAGTCTCTTGGGCAAACCCATGGCTGCGGGAAGGTGTACAGCCATAGATTCAGTGACGACGGATGAAGCGACGTCAATGGGGGCGATGGCCACGACCCGAGTGGGTGACTCGCTCGTGGCGGGATCCTCGACATTGGGAGGACTGTGGGTAGCGTTGGTGGGAGCCGCGGACATCTAGTCCGTCCGGTTCTCGCCGTCGCTAGAAGACCCAGCACCCGCGGTTGCGTCGGTGGCGGCCGATCCTGAGGATTCGACGTCCGCCAAAGCTGCAATTTTTGTTATGTTAGTCGTTAATTATGGCTGCAAAGCAATCATCAACTGACCATTGTCAACAGGCTTCGCCTCGTTAGAGACGCGCTCCAAAGCAGCGCGGGAGGCGATCATCAGATTGCCAAAGTTGAAGCGGGAACGCTTGAGATGAGTGGACGAAAACATTTTAATTATCGATTTGATTGTAAACTTGGTAGTTGCGTTTAATTCAGTTGAACTGGAATCAGTTTTATGAGCAGCGTAGTTGTAGATAAATTCGACTAGCAATTGCGATGAAGAGGGAGAAAGAAAGAGAAGAAAGAAGGGGAAGAAGTAAACAGAGGGAAGAAAACATGGGCACATACCAATCTAGAACGGGCAGGTACGTACGTATTTATGCATATAGGGTAGAGGTGTGCACGTGTCTTTTCCTCCTCACGCGTTGCCGACGTACCTCAGTGAGGCTCTACCCTACCAAGGCCCCCTGTACAGAGTCAGCTTCAGATGGTAGATGGTGTTGACTGGTGTCCATTAACGAATACCACAGCGGGGAGGGTGTTCTACTGCAGGGCGTGCCTTGATGGATAATGGCTGGTCTATACTGCTACTTGAGGCTATAACCCCTACGAGACCAAACATGGTGCTTTGGGGTTACTCTGATATTTTTATCGAGTCGGGAGCGCTCCTTGCAGTACTGTCGCTGTTCGGTCTCACCATGTGACGTTGTTCAATTCGCTTTGTGGACGGCGACCCAGAAACGCCCCCACCTTTGTCTGCTTGTCTCTCTATGGCTCTTCCCTCAACCCCCCAGGACACCCATTCAGTACGACCAGCTCTTGGCCTCCTTCGCCTCATGGCCCCGAATATACTATACTTTCACATCCCTCGAAGTCTTCATGGATAACCCTCCCTCCAATCATCTCCGCCGTTGCTTTTCTTTGTTAACAGGATGTTGATATCTCTATCCCGACTGCCAAATACCTGCTACTAATGCAGCTATCGCTTGGAGACGACTAACCACTTGACGTTGGCGCCACTCCCTGCAGTCACACATTCAATTACTTGTGTTCCCCGACGACCCATGTCCCGAGACCATGCGCATGCGCCCAGACCCCCACCTGTTCTGAACAGAACGTTATACGAACGGCTACATACAGGCCGATACATCTAGTACGTGTATGCATGTACATAAGTGCCAACCATGGATCGTTGAGCAGGTTTCTTGATGCCATGCTCTCATCCGCGCATTTCCGCTACATACTTCAGTGGAATAGAATGTGCAAATCATACAACCTATCATGTCATTTTTCTTGAATTACCATCCCATCGATCGCGCCCAGGCAATTCTAGATTCGGCAACGATCGCCGCGGTGCCGAGATTTGGTTCCCATGGGGTCGAACGCTAAGTTGAGGGAGACTAGAACGGAATTTCACCTCGGTCAGTGGTGTTAGTTTCTCGAGGCCACGGAATGATGGAATGTGGTCTTTTAGTCGTTCAGTGCGTCAAACAGTGTCGGTAGTAACCATCCCACCAAGCAGAATTATGCGATTTTATGTTGGCATATCCGGATATGGGTAAAAAGGATGATGAAGCATGTTACAATACCATAGCATTCTAAGGCAATGATTACCAAAGATAGAACCAGTTCAATCAGGGCAAAACTCCCACGTTTTTCCTTTTGGGTGAAAGTTTTTACTTAACTCTCTTGTTCCCGTGGGCAACGCGGGCCGTGTCAGTACAGCGTTCGGGCTCTCTGGGTCAGATACCACGGGGCCGCAGTTCTATTTGCCGTCTGGCAGGCGAGGTTTCCCACAGCTGTACCACTTGGTGGCATTGTACATGTGGAAGCTCACGGCCCATCAGCAGGCCACTATAACAAAATGAAGTGAGGCCTTTCGACTGTGGTACAGGTGCACGCGCTGATAGAACTTATAAAGGATGCACAAGTGAGCTTTCGTGCATGACGCGGAGTCAAGTGGCTAGGGAGTAACAGGTACAGGAGATAGAGGTTGCAAGCCCCAGTCCCTCGATATTCATGTTACAGAGCACAGTATGGCTAGGCGTGGTGATAAGATGACGGGTGCGCTATTCCAGGCCCACAGCCAAGGTTAATCAAAGAGAGTTACGAATCACATGGCAAATGATCACGCTGTGATGATAAAACGGAGACCGTGACGTCAGATGTGGCAAGTATAACTTTGCCATAGCTAGAGCCATGGCCTATTGTAACAAAGGCATGCCATACAACAACCATGGCAGACGTGACACGGGAAGCACTACTGTGCCCATCTATTGAACCAAAGTCATGAGGCCCATCAGCAGACTGAAGATATGAGATGTAGGTCGATTCTGCAAGTCACCAGTCGGTGATGTTTCGCTAGGGGTACAGCCCCCGGCGCCGGTCGAAGTCGTTCACTCACGGCCGTAGAAGCCGAACGGAGACAGAAGTGAGACAGACCGGATCCAAACATAACACCCGTACACACGCTAACACATCTCACCACAAGCCTACAGCCCCCCACACAAACTGCCGTTGAGGTGCCGGACACCCACCCGGAGTTCATGCTGGCACCACCGCTAACAAGACGGCTCGACCTAGTCAAGCTCCATGTTAAGCCCCATAGCCCGAAGACTAGTAGCCCGAAGGCTCCAACTGTAGATTCGTGTTGTAGATGTATTGGCGGTGTCGAGGAAATGAAGACACAAGAGTGACGAGGAGAATGTGCTGTGGCAGGGAGCAAAAAGACGTAAGAGAAAGAAACGAAGGAACAAGGGAAAGACGGAAAGAAAGGAAAACAAGGGCAACGAACAACACACCCCACCACAAATCTACAGCCCCCCACACAAGCTGCCGCTGAGGTGCCGAACACCCACCCGGAGCTAATGCTGGCACCACCGCTAACAAGACGGCTCGACCTAGTCAAACTCCATGTTAAGCCCCATAGCCCGAAGACTAATAGCCCGAAGGCTCCAACTGTAGACTCGCGATGTAGGTGTGTTGACGTCGTCCAGGAGGTCACAAAACAACGGAATGAGAAACAAAAACGAAAAGAACTTAGCAAGAAAGGCCGTGATAGGTGCAAAACGTGAAGGAGGTTGGAAGGCAACAAGAAGTTGTAGGATGGAGATCGAACTATAGGGCATAAGGTAAAACGGAAAAATGAACAGAAGCATGTGAAATTGGCGGAGGTCAAAAAAGGATGACGGGAAACTAGCCTGGAGTGATGCGCGGAACTGAGAAGACGTAATCGGCGAATAGACAGTAGTCATAGAAGAAGAATGTATAGTGAAAGAAAAACTCGTGAGAGAGTAAGAAAAATGGCGTGCCTGGTAGACAAGCGAACAAGAATTAAAACAACAAAACGAGCAATGAGGAGAACAAAAGCTAGAGACGGGAGGAAAGAGTAAGAAAAAAGATAGGCCGACCGAAAACGTGGGCGGATAAAGCAGATGGAAAAATTCACAAAATCATTGCACCGAGAAAGAAAAAAAGAACGAGAAAGGAAGTCACCCAGATACCCGGGGCTTCTTTCCTATTTATACTAATAACTGTGGGTCCTGTCTTACATGCTATCTCATCGGTGTATAGCCAAATAGGACGGCAAAATCATACATTTTAGGAAACGTACGTTTTGCGCGTACTAGTGTCTTGCAGGATTGGCCCGGGTCTTAATCGGGAAGCTGAACTATCTTGGTAGAGTTCGATGAGTCTGTACTAGCTCATGTCGGTACGGGCCTAGTATCTAACCATCAAACCTGTGCGTTGATTTAGAATGAGATTCACGGAAGGTCATTTCATGTGGGATGACTCCGTGATGAATCAGAACCGTCTGTCTCCGATTGGGTATGTCGGAGTGAGCGCAGCATCCGGTGAGACCAGACAGTGGATTTATGTTCTTGGATAACGTGCCAAGGCTAGAGGATTACGTTGTTGTTTACAGACAGAGGGGTCCTAGGATGGATTACGGTCATACCTTATGGTAATAAGTGGTGTACGAAGTAGGTCTTGCTGGTTTTTCTGGCTCTTACAAAGAAGCGTATACACGGACATAGCCACACGATTGACACGAATAGTTTGTATTCTAGACTCGACGATGACGACACTTATCCTCAAGAAACTTTTCTTCTGGCTTTCTAATCGCTAAATATTATCTCTCAACTGGTCTTGGCGCAATCTCACTGTCAGTTTCTCGTGAGGCAAAACACTTGTTCATATATTAAAGCCAGAGCCATGATGTAGAGTTGATATTATCGCACTGGCGCTATTGTGATAACTTTGTGTTCTTGAACAATGAGATATCCTTGTAAGTCGCTGTTGTAAGTCTGGTTCCGTGGTTGTAGTCCTCTGCACCCATCCGCCCAGATCTTTGGTGTTATCCCAGCCTAATGCCCTCTTAACAATCGTGGCATCGCGCTCTACAAACAAGTTGGCACCTCCGCAGCTGCTACCCTGGCTTCCGACGTCGGCTACGTGTGAGATGTCACCCGACCTTCACCGCCGATCGTTCAAAATACAGCATCCTCCGTCCGTCTAGCAGCCGGCACCGCCAAATCTGCTGAAATCTATCAAGGGTGCACCTTGATAGGTTAACTGAGTATTGTGATGGAGGTCTCCTAGAACTAGCTACACAAATGAAAGTACTCTGCAATAGTATATACATAGAGTTAGATGTTCAACTATGAACAGGAGCCGAGCATCATGCCCGACTATGAGAACCCGATTTACTTGGGGATCACCCGCCACAGTGGCATGCACTTTGTACACTAGTGTATATCCTCAACCGTGATATATCTTATTCTGGATCAACTGTATCGAATATACACACACCTTGACCTCCCCTCTATACTCTTACATCCGTGGTGATTACCGCACTTTGACAGACCCCGCTGCCAATGCGTAGACTTCATTCACATTGGAATGCATGCACACGAGACAAAACCTGTCAAAGACTCTTCGCAGTCTATTCTTTATCCTGTTCCATCCCAAATTCCCCAGTCAAAACGAAGCAAGGCCCTCGGGTTTCACGCTTGTCTTCTGTGCCATCTCGAGGGTTGTAAGAGGGAAGGTTGGATAAAGACCCGGACCCTTCGTCTCAGTATCGACAGTAGGGTCCAGTCTGTGACATAGGGTATACGGTTAGGGTACAGCAAACTCACAGTGTGACAAACAGTGTAGATAGTGCATACACTGTGCCGTCACCTAGAAGCAGTTGGCAGCAGCTGTCCCAAGATCACATCGAGGAGCGAGACTTGTGGTGAGCAACAGTGCCTTATCATAGATACATCAGCACTCTACAATCGATTATGTCTAAACCCCGCGATCTTAACTAAAGTCTAGTGGGCTTTATATTGTTAGATAGTCATCTTACACTAATGCATCCCCAAGAAGCCCGATCTCAATTCCATGTGGAAGCAACCGTCGTTCAATGTGTCAAGGGTACCGGGCAAGCTGCATTCATTAGTTGAAGTCGTACGCATTGATATCAGCTATGTCGAGAGACTTCAGAGGGATGTCGCGGCTCTGGGCAAAAGGTAAGTCGATACATGAACGATGTGAAGCAACAACTAGCTCACTTGTCTCGGGAAATGAAATACAAATTGAACCACTAACTATAGACATACCAACATACTATAACGCTAAAATCAAAATGCTGTCTAAGGGTCGAAAGGCAGAGGGAACTTGAGGTTAGCAGTCGTATAAACACGACTCTTCTCATACGTGCCCTCCAGGTTGATGTTAGACCCGACCACGTTGTGGGGGAACCCGAGATCAAACGGCTTAATTTTGTCAAGCTTCTCAACCTGCTCCATGGTCAAGTCTATCGACAGTGCCTCGATGTTGCTCTTCAAGTGGCTGACCTTGCGGCCACCCACAATCGGGAAGACATTAACACCATGCCACTTCGCCTTAGCCAAAACCCAAGCCAACGCGATCGACTGGATGTTTTCAGTGCCGTGCTCCGCACCAACCTCCTCCAAGCCCTCCGAGATAGCGGCCTCCGTAGCAGACAACTCCAGACCCGCATTCCCGCCGGATGCACGCAGGTTCTCACCCGATTGGGCACGCGCAGCAAGCTGCTTCTTGGTCTGCCAGCGGCCTCCGCCAATAGCACCCCACGCAGCGAAGGCCATGCCGAAGTGGCGGCACATGGGGAGGATTTCGCGCTCGACATCACGGTTGGCTAGATTCCAGCGACCTTGGTAGATGGTGAAAGGGGTCTTGCCGTGTTGGGTGGCATAGTTGTTGCAGGCTGTGACGATCCAAGCGGGTACATCAGATACACCAAGGTATAGAACCTTCCCGGAGGCGACTAAGAGGTGCAGGGCATCCATGATCTCGGAGATGGAGGCAGTGAAGTCCCAGTAATGAAGGTAGTAGATGTCAACATAGTCGGTGCGGAGTTTGATCAGCGAATCTCGGAGGGTAAGAACCATGCTCTTCTTTCCGTTGCCAGATAGGTTAGAAACATTGCTCTTGCCAACCTTCCACGAGAGGTAGTCCAGGCTGAACTTGGTAGCGATGATACATTGATCCCGGTTTCCACGCTCCGCCATCCAGTCACCCAGCCAGCCCTCCGATTGTCCAAACTGATAACCCGAAGCCACGTCAAACACGTTACCACCAGCGGCGACAAAGGCATCCAACAGGGCAAAGGAATCCTCTTTGCTCATTGGGCCCATGTAATCCTTCCAGGCGTCACCGATGGACATGGTCCCGAGGTGGAAAGGGGAAGAGCGGAGAGCGTTGTTCTTGGCGATGAGCTTGTAGTGTCCAAGCTCCGTGGCGGGAGCCGGAGGAGGCAGATACATACTTGCGACTAAGTCATATCCATTGGGGTCTACACAGACGAGATCGGAGCGAGCGGGGGTGGACATGGTGGAGGTGAAGATGAGGGTTGAACGAAAATGTGACTTGAAGTGGTAGAGTGAAATACTTGATAGTGAAGGTTATGAAGCTGTGTGGTATGTAGTATGACGACAATGATCGAAGGCCATGGTAGATTTACCCAGATATATATGTATGTATAAACTCTGAAGTCGAATAGCTGAACATCATCCTCTACACGTCTTCAGTCGGAGGCTTTCCTATCAATCACAGTCTTGCCGCTCAATCAATCATGCCGACTCCGGAATCACGTGATGAAGCTAAAGTCCCCATCCTTAGTAAATTCTCTATACAGGATCTTAGACAAAATCAATTATTCCAATCTTCGTAACACCCAAACACATATGTCCACAGCTACGCACGTCCTCGGACTAGTGATGTAAGTAAATAGTTAGTGTGTACATCCGTGCGAATCGGACTTAAGTCACAACTTGTCTTAAAGCCGCTATACTAAAGTCTAGGTTTACTACAACCAATCAAAGCAAGCAAAAATATTGATCAGAGATCTCAAAGTTTCTTGTGGGTTTCCTGTGTGTATTCTTTGACGGAGGGGTTATTTCAATGGGCCTTTATGTACATACATTGCCGAGACGGTGCAATTATCAATCAGGACAAGTCGGTCAATTTGAAATGGCCGGTGTTCAGGATCACCTTTTGATCTTGCCGGATGTAGCATCGTATCGGCCCCGTGATATACTGCATCGGTGTGGAATACTCAGGCAATGCCCTCATATAACATGTTATCCGGTAGATCTATCAATTGACGAGAGGCGGTAGATATTTCCTACACGAGACGTTCAAAGTCCCGCTACAACGAGTTTTGCGAGCCCATATAAGTTGAACTTCGTACCTAAACAATCACATACGACCACAGCCTGCGGAAAATACGGGGTCCCGTCTGCTCCCCCATAGTCAAGCCACAGAGCGCTGGATTAGTAGTACGGTGGGTGACCACGTGCGAATACCCGGTGTTGTATGTTTCTTTTTGCTCGGAGTCCGGTTGTTTGCACGCTGTAGCGGGTGAACTTGGCGGGCTTGTTGTCTTTTTCAGATCGCTCCCGACGAGAGGTTCGGGTCGTATACATCACTCAAAAAGCCGTGCCATCCGGGGAGACTAAAAACCGGAAACTCCGAGGGATACGGGTTGATACGTCTAGAAAGATAGACGAGGCATGTTCACTGACTACGCAGGAGTTAAGCCAAGTAACCGTAAAACCGAAGGGGGAAGTGGTCGCCGACTGGAGAAGTGTGGGGCCGGTAGTCGCCGACTAAACATATGCGCCAAGGTTATTCCCCGGGTCTTTGCCCCGTCGTGGCTCCCGTCGTGGACGGACCGTCGTGGCGAGGAGCTGTCTAGCTAACAGAGGCGTGTGAAGTGTTGAGGGGTTACTACCTGAGTCCACATGTTGTCTTGCTTGCCGCCGTTGATGGCAGGTGGACGGAAGAAGGTCTATTCGGGTTGTTTCCTCAGTGGTTAGGCTGGTTTGTGGGATTGTATTTTCAGTTGATATAGTGTTGGGCTTGGGGCCCTCTTGGTACCGGTGTCTAGCGGTGGCATTAGGACGCTTGAGGGGAACTCGTGGAGTTGTTTAGTATGACTGGTCACAAGGACATCTGTCTGGAGGTCGCTTCTAGTCAATAGATCTATACCACAGAGACCTTGCGGTTTTTTGGATTGTTGGAGGACCTCATACTTGTGACAATGTCCAGCTGCTGTTAAATCATATGGTAATGCTGTCTTACTCTGTGTGTCAGAGATTTAGGGTTACAGGTCCTCGTCCGTCGGTGTGTGCCTGTCGGTGTGTTCTCGTCGGTGCCGTTTGCGGAGCAAACGGGCAGTAGACTTCAGCCTCTCATGTGATAACATTGAACGAACACTCACTCCACGGGGGTGAGGGTCCAAATAGAGAGGTTTAGGAACCTCTCTAACCATATATATATATAGTACTAGAATGACCATTAGATAGAGAAATAGAGGGAGGCGATTCATGGGTTCTCCCGACTTCGTTACGTGACTGATTTCTCCAACAATTAAGCGTCCCATACTCTACTGATTCTTGTTAACCACCCATATCCACTCTAGATTCTCTATCTTGAACATTTCAGATATCTCCCTTCTGCTTTTGACAGCCCACGTACACTCTTTCGAGTCACCATCAACTATTTCCTCGACCTACGATTACACGTCAAACCACCGCCCATATTTCCAGCCCTCGCTAAGGCCCGGCGCTGAAGAATCTTCGAAGTTGGCCCCATCGGGGTGTCTTAAGACCTCGAATATCTTTGCCCCTCCCATGAATACGACAGATTCATGCAGAGGTTGACACGAGTTCCGCTGTCGACTAACTCGAGACCTAGATCTATGATTGGGTTATCATTGTGCCAGATTTCAGTGTCTCCGTCGTCCTTCTCCATCAGGAGACGGCTTCGGCGTTTCTCTCAGAAAATGTCGTCTTCATTTCTAGGAGACTGTATGCCTCACCCATCGATATCCTGACCAGTGAGTAAATCAATGAGTAAACCAGAGCAACCCTGGTTCCTTCCGGGGTACACATACGTCATGAATATTCAATGCACTCTATAGGATAAATGTATGACTACGTGGACGATACCACCTGCCAGGTCCACCAAGATTCCCGAACAAACAACCACTTTTCACTGTCTAAACGCCCAGCCCATCCAACTGCGGGACAGACAAGCGCGACTTCCATCCCAAGGCTCTTCTACCAGAAACAGACAACCAAACCAACCATGCTTTGACACCACGGCGTTATCGCCGATTGCTCGACCAGCAAGGAGCCCGAGGGGCCGATGTAATGACTATGACTAGACAATCGCATCATAATCCACGGAGCTTAGACCCCGCTACGGGGAAAAGTCCTACTCAAATCGATTCCCCACCCAGAACCATAAACCGGATACGCCGTCCATCATAACTTCCGCGCCAAGGCTATGTTAGCCGACACGGCCAATAACACCACCTACATGGATTCCTCAATCTAGTATGCTGAAGTTAGTTCGATCATCGCCCTAAGTTGTTTTAACACAGAGATCACATCTTGCTCCTTAACTGTTATACAGGTAACAAACGATACAATCTCGGACAGCCTTGACAATGCAACGATTTACCAAGCAAGTTCGAGCCACGCCCTATGGTCGCAAACAGCAATGTCCATTTTACCTCTATAAAGAAACACGATGCGACTGATCCCACTTTCTATCAACAACTTTATCCTCCCTTTCAGGTCAAAAGACCAAAGAACCCGGGGCTTTCGACCAACAGGAGGAGTCACCCAGCTTCCGATTGTTAAGTTCTATAGCTATCACGTCAATGGAGCTGAAAGCCAACCGTTACCAATTTGTTTCTGATTAACAACCGCAAATAGGACGTCAGGCTGATAGGCCATTTTAGCACCTCCAAACACTTGCAGGGGTTATCTGACTAAAAGCTCTCCCGAAACGAAATCTGGTTATAGTAGTTTGACCCGGTGAAGTCCAGTATACCAAACAAAACAGATACTGTAATGCTGAAAGCCAAGCGGAATTCAGTGTGCAGGTCCTGAAAGGTACGACAGCAAGCCGGCGTCGCGAAAGCCGCTCTACGTTTCGGGGTATACATTGATACCGCACATGCTGAGTTCTCTCTGTGTAATATCAGAAGTAACGAGACTGTTGTAAATCTGGAAGCCAAATGGATCCAGTGTACAGCTCTCACTATTTGAACGCCAGAAGCCACTTGGACCCGGTAAAGAGGTTCTGCGCAGAAAGTTCTGAAAGCCGAAATGGATTCAGAATGCAGCTCCTAGTGAACGCGAATAAGCCAGCACCACTCGAACGTCAAGTTCGTCCTGAGTGTACACGGCGTGAGAAAACTATCATGACGAGACTCCACTGTTGTCAATCTGGAAGCCAAATGGATCCAGTGTGCGGGTCTCACTATTTGAACGCCAGAAGCCAATTGGATCTGGTAAAGAGGTCCTGCCTAGAAAGTTCTGAAAGCCGAAATGGATTCAGAATGCAGCTCCTAGTGAACGCGAACAAGCCAACACCACGCAAACGGCAACTTTGTCCGGGGTGTATAGGGCATCTGAGAAACGGACATCACGTCCTATTGAACCAGAACCGGAATGCAATGCACCAACGAAATAATCCAGCACAGCACCACTCGCTTGACAAGTTCGTCTGGGGGTGTACAATACACCTAGAACTCATCATAACAAAGGTCAAGTTGACTTGAAGCGTTGAAGAACTGACAGTCTTACATGATCTGTGATAGCAAAACAAGTACACAAATATGTGCGCCAAAAGAGACACCACACCAATTGAACTTAGCTGCGGGATGTGTAAAACATCTGAGATTAACATTATAGAGAATGAACTACTCCAGCGTATCAGACGCATATCTGATACAAAATCCCACGAGAAATAGCTTGTTCGGGGTGTTCACAGTATATTGTCTATATAACAGCCAGCACCACGAAAACAGCGATCCCTTCGGGGGTGGCAGAGGGCAAGAAACTAACAATGCTACTAACTAAACGAAGTCCCCCTTCTGTCACATAGTTGCACTAGGACAAACACATAACTCCCATAACAAAGTATTCCAGCGGGCCAGTCATGACAGGTACATACATATGTCAAGTCCGGCGGCACCTGGGGAATAGCCTACTGTTCGGGGTACGCACGTTAGCATCCTGGGAACAGCTTCTTGTTCGGGGTGAGAACGCCATCGGTCAATAATCTGTCCGCGTTGGTAATCATCATCGGAAGGTCTGTGGCCAAGATCGGTAATCTGCTCACCCTCATTTGGGGGTGACCCATACGCCGGCTTTATCCCGTATATGGGCAAACGTGCAAACGCAGATATGACAAACTAATCCAGCAAGCCACTTGCAATTAGCAAGGGTGTATCACCTCGACAGTACCTATCACCGTGGTGGCAACTGAAACGATACTCTACGTGCGTAGAGCGGTGTCAGTTGGGGGTGGCCCACACGCTGCCGAGGCCCTGTAATGGAAGCTGTCCGCTCATAGAGCAAGCTCCATGTGCGGCCAGGGGGTGTGTCAGAGATTTAGGGTTACAGGTCCTCGTCCGTCGGTGTGTGCCTGTCGGTGTGTTCTCGTCGGTGCCGTTTGCGGAGCAAACGGGCAGTAGACTTCAGCCTCTCATGTGATAACATTGAACGAACACTCACTCCACGGGGGTGAGGGTCCAAATAGAGAGGTTTAGGAACCTCTCTAACCATATATATATATAGTACTAGAATGACCATTAGATAGAGAAATAGAGGGAGGCGATTCATGGGTTCTCCCGACTTCGTTACGTGACTGATTTCTCCAACACTGTGTCTCCTACAGAAAGTGTGTCCATCTGCTACAAGAAACAGAGATGTAATAAAACACGAGTAAAGCTACCGGTGCCTAAGATTTCAGATCACCCTACTAAGTAACAGTATCCTTAACTATCAATCTTCGATAGTTCGCACTATGATTATGTTCCCCAGGCACTATTAGCTAGGCAGTGCATGTGGCACGCGAGGCTACACCAAATAGTACTGTAGGCGGTCACATGGATACTATTAGGATACACAGAAGCATGGATACTCGGACGACGTCTAAGGTGAGACAGGCGACATTCGAGTAACACTCTCAAGCGCAGTCTTATCTTGACAACTGCGATACGACATCTTCAGATGTCTACAGTCAGCTACAACATAACCAACTCATTAAACGCAAAAGACGACAGTTGTATAAGACGAATCGATAAAAGCTACAGAAATATATACTACCTAGGGTCTATCTAAAGTGAAAACCCCCGTAAAGCCGCCATTCTGCAGCATAGCCATAATGTACAGACGGTATCTCTCCATCTCGTCGGAGTGATACAGCGAGGTAGGGGCACACCCCAGGACTACAGATATGGCGTTCATAATAACAAACATGCCGCAGTCATAACTGTTTTCCTGGCAAGGAGCTGCGATTGTCACCAGCTCCCAATCGTCACCGTTATACCCAGCCCCGAGAAATTCGCGAAGCCATTTGAGTGTTTCGATATAAACCTCTAGGCGACCCCTGGGATCGATGCTGTCCAGATGGGCTAGTCGCCTTTGCGACGGATAGATGGCAACAAGTGTCCAGTGACACCCAATGCACACAGGAATCACGACAGTATCCAACTCGAGAAAGTTTTCGGGGGTGACCCCCTTTCTCTTCAGACCCCTAGCCGTGCTTTGGCTCGTTTTCTTGATCATATTGTTGAAGAAATATGATCCAAGGACTAAGATGGAACTCCCCTTGGGCTTCAGGTCTCCCATAACCTCGTTCCGTAGTTTGATGTATCTGTCGAGGCACCCAAAAGTTGCGTCCACAATAGTATCATTGAGGCGTCCCTTCGGGTTGACCAAGAGAGAAAGCTCGTGCGGTGTAATAGGACCCTCAGGTCCAGCGTAGTAGTAGTTTTCGGGGCTTTCAATATTACCCTCAACTATGTTCATCCAGGGCACTACTTCGTGCCAAATCAAGTAGGCCCTAACGTGGCGCAAAACAAGACATCTCTTGTGTTCGAATGCCGCCGAATGTTGCTGGACGACGTGTACATCGGGAGTGCTCGCTACGGGGGTAGCGGGCTGCTGTTGGAACTCGACTGGGTGCTCCCCAGTTGTGTGGTTCTTGGTCTGCGCGATAACGACTACAGACTCGGCAGCGCGGGGAAGCAAGTTCGAATCCGGGACCATGATCGGAGACACCGAAGCAGATCCAGGCTGGGTAGCCGGGAAGACATTGGGTGTTTCAAGCTTCGTCGAATCTACGATGAGAGAAAAGATTAGATTCCATTCTTTAGAGAACAAGGTCATGGCTTTAGTCCACCACGACGCTCGCAAGGGGTTCAACTTACCATGAGTCGCGCACTCTACAATGTTTTGTGAGTGATCATACTGAGCTGTGGAGGGGCTCTAGTCCTCCGACAGCTGTGGATCAATGGGACAATACCCGTTCGCGAACTTATTTGGCACCATTGTGCTTGATGACTCCCGTGGGGAGGGTTTCGGTTTATTGGTTGTTTGATTCTGATTGGAGTGCTCTAGTTGAGCGCGATACCGAAAGGCTGGCGACGAAAAGTTGTAATGCTGCTGGCAACTTGTTGAAGAAGTTGATAAATTGGTCTGTAATCTGACCGTGTCGCAGAAAGTCTGCGAAAGAGAAGTAATAATCCAAGAGAGATCTTGATGAGGGCTCGAATAGAATTGAACCAAAATATGCTAGATGGCGACGTTTGCGAATAAAGGCACTCAAAATCAAAGCTCGGAGATGACTGGTCTTGAATCAAAAAAAGAAGAGAAGACGACAAGTTGAGAAAATGGCGCGGGGCAGAACATTTGTACCCAGTGCGCCGTGGACTACCCCGCTGTAAGTAGAAATGAAGTAGGCCCACAAATACCTTCTATATTTTCTTTGCCCAGCACTATTCGTGTTTCTACAGCATACTTTTCCAGCTCATTCGGCTTAATTTCTACTCTTTTTGTCAAGTTCAGGCGTCTCAATACCCATTTTCATCCTTTAGGAGTATATTTACAGAAGGTTGGAGTGTAATGCTCGGAGCCAGCCGTCATACTATCCGGCGCATTCCGCATTCCATACTGTTCCAAGCTGGTCTTTGTTAGCTACAGTCACAACTGGTTGATTTCTGAGTAGGGCACGATGCAAACGATCACCCATAACTTTCTTTTTCTTTATTGCCATGCAGGTACGTAGGGTTAAAGTGGCCATGGGCGAAGGTTATGATGATGAAGCTCATCAGTAGTATAATTCGAGCCTACATATATTCAGTCGTGGTTTTGTACGATTGCTTCTATCAACGGCTGAAAGTAAGCTGTTACTGCGATCCACACATTCCTCATCAGAAAGAGTGTAAAATCTTAAGTTACCTTGGATCCTGAAGTGCGCGTTTCCCGTAATCGATTCTAATGAAATTGTGGTTGTTCAAATATCATAAGGGTTGTGATTTCAGTTGTGTATTTACCCTTGTGCGTTTCCAAATCATGACGATGTTTCATCTTAGATGAGGATGGAAAGAAAAATATTTCTCTTTGATTGCCACCACATACAGCAAGTACTCACAGTTATTACCCTTTTCGTCATGACTTTAACACTTGTGCCTGTTGTGTGTTGAACCCTAAGCTGTTACACCTGAAACCCTACTGTTGACTCCTAAAATTGTGTGAAAACACAAGCAAAAAACAAAACAAATATACATAGAAATGACCGACGTGTTACATATACTAAAACAGGCAGTTGTATTTCCTAACTTTACTCAGTCAAGACCTGTCAACAAGTTTTGTCAGCGCCAAGAAGTTTCCGCCACCTCTGATGTTCGCTTAAAAATGGGTTGCAACAAGTACCGTGGGTTATAACTTTAAATGGTCTTCAAATTCAACAACTGCCAATTACGCTCTTTCTATATCGTGCCATTGCAATCATATTCTCAGTCTATACACTGGTGATTCGCCGCCTTGTGTTTTGGCTACCGATGTTTATCTTTCTCCAAAATACTACATTACCGTTCATTTAACAAACGCACCATCTTTACTCTCGCCATTCAAGTAAAACTACATCCAGTTCGTCCTACTTCTTTCCTAGCAAGATGATATACTAACCTCGTTGTTTCTTTCAGAAACATGGCAGACCCAATGCTAGATCAAGATGGCGAAGAGCCCGTCGACCTAGAGACACAATCCTCCGAGGCTTAGCAAGCCTACCTGAATCTCGACAATGGTGACGTAGGAAGCGACTTTGATGACGTTGACAGTGAGTTGATTTCCGATTTTAATGCCATTCTCGGGCTGTCGACTACCTACACAATCTCTGGACTTCCCAGCATGGATGAGTTGTCCAGACGATTCCAAATTTTGGATTTTACTGCCGCAAGCAACGACGTCATCCTGTTTAAGCCGACAAGCGACCCTGACTTCTCTGGGATGGGCTATGTACTCAGTTTCTCTCATCCAACTAACACCTACATAGGCACGGGAATAGCCAGTGTTCCTGGGACCGTTGAACAATTCGTAATCCCCGGACCCTCAGGACAGGCCGACACTCAGGTCTTTTTGACCCAAGCCGACGTCGATGCTTTGAAGGAGCTTGTCATCGGCCGCAAGGTCCCCAAGTATGTTGCAACTGAAGACATTAAGTGGAGAGAGATCGACTGGAATCCCGTCAACGTCAAGGACTACTCTTCACCGAGTGTTTCCCCCCGGACGAAGCCACTACCAGATTCTGAGTTTCCTGTTCAGGAGCTCTTAACCCGGCATGAATCTTCCGTAGTCGACGATGGGGCCCGGGGGTCTATGTCGAGTACGTCTTCGTACGAGATGCCCTCGCCTATGAAATCTCCTATGCCTCAAGACCTTCGACTGGTTCCCACCAACGCTGAAGATTCAACGACGAATTTAGTCTCTACCACTTTATCCGAATTGTCTGGAGAAAACGATGGAAGGTCAACTGAAGTACAAACTATCGAGGGGGCAGAGTCTGAGTCTGAGGCCGACTTGGAGGAAGACGATGAAGAAGATATCGACATAGAAGAAGGCGTCCCGTGTGACCCGCAGGGCAATCTTGTGATGAAAGTTGACCCACAGCAGCCAATTGACTACATTGCACAGGGAATACAATTGAAGGGCTTCTAGGGTAGCCTAATTCGAGTGTGAGGAGCATAGCAGAGTTAGTTCATGGTTTTATGTGTTCAGACTAGAAGTTTATAGATAGTTGTATGCCATTCTGATGTCACTTGACGGAGCATGTTGTTGTTATTAGTACTGACTACGGAAGTCCGAGATTGTGTGGTCCGGACATGGGAATCTAACCCGGGAGCCTGTGACAGAGCAGCACCGGTTGTTCAAGCTAATATCTCGCGCCCCACCCGGTGATTCCTTCAAGAACCCCACTAAATGCCTTGTCTTCCACATACGACCATAGCCTGCGGAAAATACGGGGTCCCGTCTGCTCCCCCATAGTCAAGCCACAGAGCGCTGGATTAGTAGTACGGTGGGTGACCACGTGCGAATACCCGGTGTTGTATGTTTTTTTTGGTTCCTTTTTTGCATGCATCGCGCATGTATCATCGATCTATAAAAACATCGCCAATCAACAAGGCCCACTTATTGGTTGTCAAATCCCAGCGACGTCACCGAAGGCTGACATAGAAACTCGCCCAGAAAGCAGTTGGCTTCCATTAGCAGAGAGTCATAGAGTGAGATGCTTCACTTAACAAAGACTGGCAGGTAGCGGTAGTAAAGCATTATGCTAGCATAGTTCCGACTCGACCACGATTGAGTACCAAGGGTGGGGTGTCCAACGATATCAGAGGTCTCAGTTCCGCCTACTTTGGGTTGGACTTTGTCAAGGAGACAGACTTTGGTATGTAGCGGTGGATGAGCGAAGATGAAGTGGAGTTAGATGAGGAAACGGACTTGGTGTCGGTGCGGTGTCCTACGGGCGGCTTCTAGGAGCTAAGCTTCACGGAAGTCATGTGTGGCATTGTAGCTTTATAGATTGGGTGACTGTGATCCAGATACCAGTCTCTCTATAGGCTAAGCCTGTATGATAGTGATGAATGAAAAAAGACAATTTACATATGTACATACATACACAAAATGACGTCATTGTATGTACATAGAACCAATCTCTGGTTAGCCCCGGTTGGGCGTAGCCCACGACCCCGTGCATTTGTGACTATCTCTTGATCCACTGTGTATGTCAGCCCACGTCAGCAGGCATATGTACATATGTAAGATAGTTGACGCAGATAGCCTCGAATAAAGGCTGGGTGTAACTGTAAGTGTTTTATGGTCACATCAACGGGGCGAAAGGGTGGTATTGAAACCAGTAATATGGAGCTCCTTCGAGAGTGGGTGGGATACAGCCGTAGTGACGTATAGATATACAGGCCTACGCTCGTCAAGATTGTATGTTCTGCAGTTGTCTTGTGGAATTGTTTGATCCAGTTTTTGTTTCCTGAAATCTCTATGACTGTTGTCTGAACCAACCGCAATATCTTCCAAATGGTGTTCTTTCGATTCCCCGAGTATCCTCCGCCAGGTCAGGAATCTATTGGTTTTATGAACCGAGAACAATGCAATGAACATTGTAAGCACACCCAGTAGTATTTGCGCAACGGGGACTATCAAACGTTAAGTGTGATCTGAGTGTTGCGCAATCGATAGATTGTTTAACAATACCAAATACTAACTACCTACAGGGAATAATGAAAGCTTTGCCCCTATCGTGGATACAAAAGTGTTAAAGGACGAGGCCGGGAACTCACAAGAGAACGAATATCGATTTACTCACCGGAAGATCACGCGAGCCGGTTCTTCTAGCATGAACTTCAAGATACGCGGGCCACTTGGGCCGTTGTCGTACAACCATCAACCGTTAAACCAACCGCAAGCACAAATCCGAATAAAGACATTACTTCCTGGAGCGGGACTAGAACCACTGCGATGTTCAATGTTTACACGCAACTTCCCGTCTGGTAGGGGAAAATACACGTGTCTCTCGTATGTATGGGGCTCCCCAAAGGGCACATATCCCATGTATCTAGATTCCGGCATCATCGGCATCACTGAGAACCTCATGGCTGCATTATGGCATACGCGTCACAAAAGAAAGCCAATTCGCCTATGGATCGACGCTTTATGTATCAACCAGGTCGATGACGCAGAAAAAGGCCTACCAAGTGCAGATGATGGGCAACATTTACGAAAAAGCAGACCGGTTGATTTCATGGCTTGGTTCAGCACAGTCAGACCCTACGGAGATTTCACGGAACTTAACTCGTCTATTCCAGGCGTCATTAGATTGGGACAAAGATCACAATTCCCGGTGGCGACTGGTAAAAGCATTTTCAAAGGTCAACTGGATCAGCCTTCGCCCCGTGTTTGATAGTGCATATTGGTCTCGCGCATGGATTGTCCAGGAGGTTGCCGTCCGTGAAGACTATCGTGCGTTGTGGCCGTTACTCGATAAAGAGTTGAACCGATTCAAATACCCTTTGGCAAGACGGCAGACACAGTGGCCCAAAATCCGGACATGTACGGCGGATTACTTCTTCTATGGAGAATGTAAGATTTCCCTTTGGTGCATTTTAGTTGTAACTGATGCAATCTATTGGAGCAATCAAGATGTTGATGTTCGATGTATGCGTAGCTTTTTGCCGGATACCGGGAGTTTCAACGAGACTCTTTTTCCTCCATCGAAGGGGTTCCTCTCTGGTGTCGCTTTCTCATCTTCATTCAAGTTAACTTGCCAGTTACGATTAGCTTTAGACAAAACAGTTCCCTTTACCTTGGCGTATGACTCTTCGTGTCAAACCCTTCAGGTGAGACAAGATCGTGATCGCTTATTTTCTCTTGCCGGGCTCTACAAAAACCTCGGAATAGTAGTTGACTACAGTAAGCCTGATACAGAGATAGTTTTGGACATCGCCCAACACATGGTGACGTGTCTAAAATCTACGAACCACCGGTTCCATCTACCCCCCGAGAATCACGGATTACGACCGGTTCCCGAGGGACTGCCTGCAGCGAATACCTTGGTATCGTGGGTGCAATATGGCAAAACCATCTTATTTCCTGCTAAACTCTATCACACTTTCTTCGTTGACCTCCAAACCCCACGTCCGGGGGACGCAAGAACTGACACATTAGAAAATGCAACATTTCGTCGTGGTCCAGGGTGGGGGAAGCTATACGCTCAATGTATGTACCGAGCCAAGATTATCAAGCTGTTCCAAGAAAACGACACCAACGAGTTGAGAAAGGCAATGGTAGCCCGCTTTGGCGGGGGCAGGATGAATGATAGGGAGAGGAACTTTTTACTTCGATGGTTGCAGTTTACAGCGCCTTTCACATCGAGTCTCAAGGAAGCTTTGGATCATTACTTGGATGTCGACAGGTATGGGGATGATGATGTTGATCACAGCGTGGCTTCGGTGTTCTGGGATATACAGCGCTCGGGTCATCATGTTGGTATTCTATCGGCTGGTAATCTGTTCGTCGGTGCCTCGTACAGTCAGGTTGACGACGAACTTGTGTGGGCGGAGGGATTCCTTGTCTCGTTCGCGGTACGAAATGCAAGCTCGCAAGGTGAGGTTCTGTTCGTTGAAGCGGCGTTCATTTTTGGTATACCCTGGTCGCAAGTGATTACTGAATGGAGAGAAGAGCTTGTTATAGTGTAGCATATTGAGCCCACTTACATACACATCATACTATGCCCTTTGTAGTAGATAGCTTGAGTTATGACTTATCTTATTCTACAGATGTAGAGTTACTGACTACATCATACATAGCCATGTTCATATATCCTCTACACTCTCACTGCCTCCGTGATCTCTCGAACTATCTTGATCCACCGGCCTGTTTGGCATCTAACCACCGGAACGATAAGGAACCAGTGTCACTGCTAGGCACTGGACCACCAGCTTCTCTATAGGTGTTCTCGTCATCCATAAAGGCGATGTTAGACGCCAGGCCTCGCTCTGTAGTGAGGCGAGAATGACTACGATTTGGCTGGGGGGGATTAGATATACCAAGTACGAGCCACCTGTCAACAGGTGGTCCTATCTCAATCAACCCTTATTTGGAATAAATCAGGGTTACTTACCAATAACCTCTTGACCCCCACGAACCAACAAACATCTCCACCCAAATCCAACGTCGCTTATGTACCCCTTCTTACTCAACGATGACTCAGCAACGGTAAGATGCAATCCAGATATCCGCGCATATTCCCGTGCGTGCCAGCCATCTCCACGCACCAAACCCGATCATTTCCGACAACGAGGGTCCAAGCTGCCGGAAATCCGCCCGCTATTAGCCGCCAAGTTACACGATCTACATACAATCTAGGGCGAATCTCGATACAAGCCACACCTTGTTTGACGATTCGGTTGCATGGACTTGTGTGAGAAGAAAGTGTGTCTGGACAAAGATGAACAAAAAAAGAAACCTCCCAGGTGTTATGATTTAACTAATCCAAAGAAAAACGCTAATAAATACACACATGCAAATGCAGCCAATCTCTATATGCAACATACCCCATCCGTTAGAAACTTGCAAGTCTTCTAGCCCGGAAATCCAATCATCTCCTTCATTTCAGCATCGACGCCTCCGCCCCGTCCTGTATCTCTCCAACTAACTACCCGACATCTAGTCCATGGCCGTTCAACGCCCTGGTTCGCCGCATGTTCAGCCCATTTCCACGTCTGTTTCTGCGCGTCACAGAGTAACTCGATTGCCCTCCACAACTGGCCTGCGGCCTCGACCGTTTCCATGGGTACCTCAAAGTACTCTCTCGACTGTGTCCTCCATATCCGATCCGACGGGCCTTGACGCTTACAATCGGCCATGTATCGTCGTCTAGACAGGCTGAGGGTTATTCGTGGCCACGAGTGCTTCTCGAGGAATTCGGGACGGACTACCACGTAGAGACCTTCTAGTTGACTCCATATGGATAAGAGACCGCTGACACTGGCACTGTTGTAGAACATGCCTGAGTCGGAACACGGGCCTGGCCACATTATACCCAGGTGACAGAGGGGCTTGAGACTTTGTAAATGGTGGAGACTATCGAAGGCTCCACCGTTGGCCGATGAGTTGGCAAGCATACTGCAGGGTCTTTGCCAGCCCTGTTCTAAAACAATCAGCTCATCTTCAGCATCGACGACCCGCGCCGATAGAGACCAAGCACTCCATGGTGAAGAAGTCAAGGGAAGAACCTTTGCCGGTTCAAACTCTCTCAATAGACTCTGATTTCTCTTGACTACAAGAGCAGATCTATGACAAGTCATCTCCAACGCCGTAATGGTACCAAAGGTCGAATCACGCGCCGTAGCCTGTAACTCTGGACCATCCCGATGTAAATAGAACCGCGTCGAGCCAACCCCAGGAGAAATCGAAGCCGAGCGCGGTGGCGGGTGTGGATAGCAACTATCTTGATCAATATGATCGGGCTTCACCACGCTTGTCCTAATCAAAGTAGCGTGGTATGCGCCACTGGGTAACGGCTCATCGGGAAGAAGCGCAAGCAGCCAGATATGGTCTTGTATTTCCAGCGGAAGTTGCGAAAAGTACTTGAACGAGGCGTGTGATTGACGACGATGAGATGCAGATGTCGGCATGGTTTATATATAAACGTATAAAAAAACGACGGATGTGATGGGGCGAAGAACTTGGTGGGTGTATAGTGAGGAAGGAGGTAACGTATGTAGGTGACGTGATGGTTGTCAGACTGTGGCGTATTGGCTGGCGCAAACTTGCGGAAAGGGTGAATTGAAAGCGCGCAAAGAAGTCGTTGAAAAAGAAAACATAAATCGTGAAAACGAAGCAAGAAAACCCGGCAATATAACCGTCTTTAAAGAATCTTGGACGCCAGAGAAGAAGGAAGAAGGAAAAACAAAACAAGGGAAGAAGATGGAAAAAACACTTTGATCATATATATACAAAACGTCTTGTTCGTTGTCTTCTTTTTTTTTTCTTGTTATGTACTTGTTTGGCGAAGCGTATTTCCCAAGTCTTTGCACGGCTTTCTTTTCTCGCCCCTCTGAAATGCCCAAAGCAACGAGACGTATCCATACCCCAGACACAACAAAAAAGAAAAAAAAAGAAAACAACAAAATCCATCCATCAGTACCCAGACCAACAAAGGGATTTTTTCTTTTTTTTTAGAGTACATGTTGGTTTCAAGGCCCCTGGTTTCCTAGTACACGATTCTCAGATACAAATCATAGATTGGGATTTTTTTAGCCTTGTTCTGACTAGGGTTACGGAATCCGGTTGGGCTGGGGACGCTTCCATTTAGTCTTCCAGAAGGAAATGACTTGGCTTGGAAGGACGTGGTGACTTAGGTACCCGGAGCCGTCATCTCGCATTCCATCAATCCAAGACAATCGCCACAAAAACCCTAATCGACTCAACAAATCCGGTAATTTCCGTAACTTTCCCTCCGACTCCGACGCTAGGTTCACGGGATTGTATGGAGTCTTGTCTTATTGTTTTTTTGTTGGTCACGGACTACATATGTACGCACGCGGGCTGGATTATCTCGCCTTGCGAAGCAAACTTGATGGGGTTGCCCGATTTGCAGGCGGCTTTGTTTGTTTGTTTGTTTGCCGCATGAATAGCCCGTGGTATCTAAAACGACGCCATCCCGCATCTCCGCCCGTGTCTAGTGGGTTTTTTAGGGCGTGGTCGTGCGCTTTTTTTTTTTCCTTTTTGCCCACCGGGTGGTTTTGAGGATGGTGGGTATACATATCTTTTGGGAGGTTCTTTGAACTTTGTAGAGACAATCGTTGGTTAGTCACAAACATGCCATGGAAATTCTCGCAGTCGCCGATTCTACCGCATCCCCTGTCTTCCATGTCGGGGCTCTCAATACACACGCAGAACAAGGCATAAGCGCCAACATCGACCATCCAACAACCTCGTCAGCCAAGCCCGTCTCGCCTCGCCTCTCTATCTAATTTTCAACCAAGAGAAAAGATCTCATATACCCCATCCCCATAGAACCATCACCACCAATGACACCAACAAGTTCTTCTCCTCAAGTCTCCCGGAATACGCACCTCACCACCCAAAACTATGACACCATGAAACAAGCTCTCACTATTCCCGGGCAACAAGCCTACTCCACAGCGCGCTTCAAGTTCTAGTCATAGCGTATTCCCACGACAAGCCCAGTTCGCAACTAGCCAGCCTGGTAAGTTATCTAGAACTTCACAAACTCAAAACACTTGGATAACTAGGCGGTCAATAACACTCCGCAATTGTGGCTCGGCCCTTGTTTTTCAACTTGCCGGTTTTCTCATTCCCTCTATATAATGAACCTGATATCTATGTACGGTGATAACCGCCATATTGGCGTTCTGTCAGTGCGAAACAATCTCGTACACACAGGGTACTATACGAACAAGCTGCCCTTGAACTTCTATTACATCTCTCATTGATCACATCGTGGTCTTGTATCACAGCCCTATATTGTGACCACATTGTACATATCCATCATGTGACTAACTTCAATGTCCTGCATTGTGTACTAACAAACTATACTAAGTAATACATACGAATATCAATAAACCCTATACAAGTTACAAGTCGAAGCCATCAACAAGCAACCAACAAATCTCCAGCCTAAGCCTTTTCACCACGTAGAGTCACCTCAATTCTCCGTAGACCCTCTCTCAAAACAACCTCATCCACCGCAAAAATAATGCGGAACCACCCCGCCTCTTCCGCTCCAAAGTTACTCCCGCTAGCCAAAAACACACGGTTCCCCAGGAGGCGCTCGCTAATCTCATCAGTTAGATTTTCCGATCCGCTGCTCTCCGGGTGATGCTTCAAGTAAACATCACTGAGTTTGGCCCAAATGAAGAAACCCGCGTTGGCTCCTTTGGTGTATTCGATGCCCGCATCTTTCGCCCAGTGTGCCACTATCTCGAATCTGGCCGCTAGTTTACGGCTGTTCTCTGCCAGGTAACTGTCCACCCATTCATCGTCCTCAAAGATCTTGCATACCATGATCGATGGAAGAACAGATACTGACGTGTACAGCGATGTCGCATTCAACGCCAATCGGAGAGATTCATTGTGTTGATCAATCAGAACACCAACACGGATTCCATTCGCGCCAAAGTCCTTGGACATACCCCAAAGCACATGTACCAAGCTTGGGTCGATCTCGTCATCATTTGGAATCGAAAGAGCCGAAGTGAAACCAACTGGAGTAGACTCCGTGTCCACCCGGTTCTCCCAGATCGAAAAGGCGTAAAGTTCATCCGATACAAGATGAACACCATACTTGGTACACAACTTCATCATACCCATCAAGGTGTCTTTGGAGAAGCAACGCCCCAAAGGATTGTGGGGGTTACACAACATGATGGCAGCAACTCTCTTGCCCTGGGCCTGGTTCGCAAGGATCGCCGCTTCGTATACAGCCACGGCATCCATCGAAAACGCATCAATCTTTCCAAATGCCACAGGGTACACAGTTGTCATGGCCCGAAGTCCGAGATCCGGTACAAACGTACCATAGTACGGCTGGCCCAGCAGCCACACATCATCGGGGTTAGCTAGCACCCAACTGAGTTGCTCAATCGCCGCCGAACATCCGTTTGTCACCGCAATGTGCTCTGGCAAAAGTGGAGTTGTGGGACTGTGTCTACGGTTGAGAAACGCTGCTAGTGCCCTCTTCATGCGGAATGATCCACTCGGGCCGTCACCGTACGTAAAGTCGTGGGACCCCACGTCCTCGGGTAAGGGCAGTTTCTCCGTGTTGCGATCGTGCATCAGAGTGTTTTCGGCCACGCCAAGAGAGACGTAGCCCGACGGGTTCTGAGTTGGATGCCAGACATCGCCAATGACTTCCCATATCTTAGTCAAGGGAGTCTTGCGGGCAATCGGCTCGGCACGACGGGCGAGAGACATGTTTGTAGGTGGTGGTAGGTAGATATTGGTGTCGTGAAGGTGTCTTTTGTACGGACTTGAAAGGCTCCGTCTAGTAGGATATCAAAGGTGGGGCGTTGTGTTTTTTTGTTGTTAGGTTTTTCTGTAAAGGAAGTAATCCGTTCGATGTCTGGTTCAAGATGTACAGACAGTAAAATCGGGATCTAAAAGGTAATACAAAGAAAATTAGATATTGTTGATAGCTTAGACGATTGTTATGTTTCTTTAGTTCCAGAGCAGTCTTGTTCCTTTATACACTTTATCCGTCTTACCCAAGCTCTTTCCTAGATAAGCTCTTGACTAGTAACTCCACATACGTCAGTGACTCCACCTATACGACTCATGTTGCCATCATCCTGTAAAAAACACAACAACACGACCCATGAATGGTTCGTTTAATTCTCCGTCACAGTAAAATCTGAAAGTACCAACCATCACAACTTCCCAATTCGGCCCGATCCGATTAGCAGACACTCGGCACAGTCAAGTACAACTATAGAGTACCAAGATCGAGGGTACCACATCTAAACATGTCCCCGCGAGAATGGCGTAATCTTGCGCGACTTGCAGTAATAAACGAATCACCAAGCATTTTTCAACGGGTGTCACCACACTCTATCAATCATAAGATGATTGCCGTGGTTGTACATTTTATATACACATAGCATTTATTGTCATGACGTCAAAACATTATACACTGAACCCTACCCAAAGAGGGGTTGGAACCACGGGCCATAGCCACACAAGTGCCCAGTTGTCCGACCGGAATGTAGTATGTGTTTATAGTGTATGCGATAAAGTGGATACGCTCGCCATGCGGGGTATCTCTTTGACATTGATGAGCAATTCCATGAACAAACAATGATACATCTGTAGATGAATACAACAAGGACTGTTTTGACCAAGATATACGTTCAGTGATTACTATTACTATCATCCCGCTCTATAACTACTTTTACCAGTACACTCGGGACCAAAAAAAAGTCAGGCTTCGACTAACCCGGCAAAAACAAATGCCTTCAAGCGGATTTGAACCGCTGACCTCGACATTACTAGTGTCGCGCTCTGCCAACTGAGCTATGAAGGCCGGTGTATATCAACATGGTTGTCAAAAAGCCTTTATAAAGACCACGTCCTCGGCTGGATAATTTTTTTCCCACTTCACCTCGTCGGCTGACAACACCCTAAACAGGCACTATCGATCGACATAGTCCGCCACGCAAGCAGGAATTGGGATATTCCATCATTGCTTTAGTTTGTTTCAACCTGCACAAGTCGAAATCTCAGCTCTCCTCCGAGTGGGAAATATAAAACTTCCTGGTTATTCAGATTAACATGAATTAATTTAAACTATTATGCACTCCACGCATGTGCTGTTGCCTTTCCCTTTTGCCGAACCTCCTCTATTCGGACAATGGACGGCTGCTTACGTTTCTTGAATGCACTTGCATGAATAAACTGGAATCCAAGCCTTATTCCGTCGGCTGGCTGAAATATCCTGGGGTTATTTTGTTCCAATATAAGGGTCATAAAGAACAAATCCAGGGGCCCGTCGGAATCTTCATAGCTGGGCATTCCCTGGACATTCCTTGGATAGTATCAAGGTTAACTGTGTTACGGGGCTAAAAGGCTGTTTCATAAGACAGAAGGGCAGGTTTTTTGGCTTTTAAGGGATACACAGTTCGCCTTATTGAACCTGTATGTGGCCCTTGGATACACTGGATATTCCGATTTTGATACCGGTTTATGTCCAGTACTATTGCCTGGTATATAGGGAACAAAATAGGCCAAGTTGTTAACGCACATGTTGATCTTTCGACAGCTCGGCTAACCCCTTTCTCCACTTGATGATGTGTTTGGCATATTGACTGGCTAATTGTCCGAACCAAATCTCCAAATGATTATCGCAGTGAAATCCCTCGAGCCAAGTGACTTGAATGTAGGGTTAGGGTACAAGAAATTGGTCAATTGAAGGCGGTAGGCAGAGCGAATAATGGGGAAACCTTGCTGGAATTCCCAGCCCCTACAGACATTCGATCTTTAGAAACAATGGGGGACCACTTTGGGTGATTGTTTGCTTGCTTGCTTGATTGCTTGTGCATAGACATAAGAACGAGTTTGTAGAGCCGAACGGGGATCTACCAAGGCTTGTTCTTTTTATGACGATGTGAACAAGTACGGGCTGTATTGTACGGTCTCTCTTTTCTTCCCTTTGGCCTAGTGAACAAACATGTCAAGCTGTGAGATGTTATGCGAGCGAACCAGGAAAATTAACTAGCGAGAGTTTGTTCCGGTCGGCTGCCGTTGGGATGAAAACAAACAAATCAGCTACGTCGGGCACATATGGGAAATGAGAAAAGTAAGCACGCCACAGGAAGAATAAGGCCAAAGTTGTGTTTCAAGAGATACTTTAAGCGGTACTTGTGGTTCTTGTTTTTCGTATACCTACATGTGTATGTACATAGTTGCCGAATATGTTACGAGAAACCAAGTAAGCCACTTTCATTCATATATCAAAGAGGACTGTCGGTTGAGATTGCGTGTGGCTCATTCGCTCCTTCGTTGTTTCCTACACTGCCGCATCATAAAGTAACAAACTTGCACCTTCCGTGGCAAATTCATCTCATGACGCAACTAATGCACCTGTCATATCCACCAGCGGGGCTCCTCCTCTGATCCTCTCTTTTGATCCACCAATTAACTAGGATGCCTCTATTTCCCGGCTGACTTTTGACTGCCGTTTCAACTGCCTTTCGGGCTGCATTCTCCTGCTTGATTGACTAACGTTGTTGGCTGCCCCCTTCTCTGTATATGGCGCCCCTTCTGACTGCACGCCTAACAACTTTCTTAGAGCTAGTTGTATGTATAACGTAAATCCTAGTCAAGTCCGTGGACCCCGCCTATTCTCCGAGCTCTTGGTTGTCTCTGAATTCACATGTGCTGTCTAGTCTGTCTAGTGTGTCGTGTGTCCATCACTGCTTGGCGTTTTTTGTAGTGTATCTTCTCCTTCCGCTAGCCATTCAAACTCCTATAAACTTAATGGATTCCCGACAATACATGTCACAAGACTTTTGCAATAGACCTACTGGCGTACTACACAACCCTTGCATCCGCAGCCGGCGGGCCTCTGTGATACAATATTATGATATTGGACTTGCTAGCCAGTGGACCTCCATATTTTCGTCGTAGCCAGGGTCTGGCGCCGTTTGTTCCGGCATGGCGGGCTTGGCACAAGACACAAATGGGGCTGTCCCAGCCAGACATGGTCACCTTGACGTTGAATGTGGAGGTAAAAGAAACGGCGAACGGCCTGGTTTGCCTCCTTCTGCTTGAGACCATACACACACACTTAAAACCAGTGGGACGTCCATTCTAATTCCGTGCTCAAGTCTTGGTTTTTGCAGCACGTTTATTTGGCTTCACGACAACCGGAGTAATCTTCTTGCGTTGTCGGCTCCTACCAAACTGTCGCTTTCATTCCATAGATATCCCAGCGTTAACCAGCCAAGATCCTCCTTCTATCAGAGACTAGTTGACTCCGCTCACCCCCTCGACGATCACCGAGCCGGACCACGCAAGCTTACTCATTTTAACGCCACACCTTCCAGGAACACAACTTCTCCTGCATCTTGTCTTCTCCTAACCTAGACTGTGATTATCAAAAATTGATATATAGAGTAACCCAACCCCGTTTTCTTGTCTAAGCTCGACTATCTTTTTTTTCCTTCTCCTCCTTATACCGTCTCTTACAGTAGCCAAAACCTCCTTTTGCTTGGCTTGTTTGGCTTGTTCGGTTACAAGCCTGGTCTGTCATTACGTTCTGTCCTTCGCTTTACTACATACTATTATTCACTCATTGTAACGTTGACTTTACAACCGCTGCACTTCCGACCCTCATCCGCCGTTAAATTCGTTTTCGGAAACTACATACATATAGACCTGTTACGACTTCTCCTTCCTCTGCAACATTTCATCGCAACTTCCTTTTTTGGATCTTACTTTCTACCCTTTTGTACACTATCTTGTTCTTGATTCACGTTCTGTTTTCTCGATTCAAATTTCTCGACCATAACATCCAGGGCTGTTTTCATTTCCGTCAATATACACCCCCGGTTCGTTATCAATCGATTCTTATTTGGATAATACTTGTACATTATCCATCTTACTCTTTCGCTCCCTAAACATCCTTCTTTTCGCTACATCAGCGACCCTATTTACACCCTCAAAACACGAACTCTTTCACACTACAGTCGGACTGGCATCGACATTAGAACATAACTGTACGCATCAAAGACACCAAAAAACGCCTCTTGTGTCTGATTGGATCAGAAACAAGCTGTTTGGCCACGCGTCCCATCCAACAAATTGTCTTTGTTGTACCACCATTCGTTCCACTTGATTGAAGCTATTCTAAGATCAATACGGAATCCTTCATCATGGCTATCGGAAAGGAAGGAAATGTGAAGTGGGTTGACGTAAGTTTAGACATCAGCTCAGCACAGACTCTCGTATTCTAAAGAGGCTAAACACTAACACTCCCTTTTCTCCAACTATAGGGTTTACGTGGAGTTGCTTCCGCATCAGTTGTTATCACACATTTGGCCCGGGCATTCGATCACGACCTGTTCGGCACCGTCGCCGAGGGTACCGAAACCACCCGCTTTCTTCAGCTTCCCATCATCCGTGTATGGATTCAAGGTCGTCTTGGCGTTGCCATTTTCTCGTTTGTTACTGGATATGTCTGTGCCCTGAAGCCCATTCGTTTGAGTAGACAGGGTAACCAGGAAGCTGCCTTCACCTCGATGGGCAAGTCGGCCCTCCGTCGTGTTCCCCGCTTGATCCTGCCCACCACTGTCTCGACAATCATAATTTGGTTCCTCTCGCAACTCGGTGCTTTCAACGTTACTAAGCATTGTGATAGCCGGTGGTTACGGGATACCGTTACTAACTATTCACCCACATTCACTCGTGCTATCCAAGATCTGCTGCGCAACCTGATGACTACTTGGACCAAGGGAGGAAACCAATATGAGCCCAACCAGTGGACTTTGATGCCACTGTTGAAGGCCTCAATGCAGGTATACGTCTTTATGCTTGCTACCGCCCATATGCAACCCAAATGGCGCATGTTCTCGTCACTTGCTATGTTCTCGTACTTCTGGGCCGTAGGAGATAGCGTTTTCGGCATGCCCGCATTCTTTGGTGTTTTCCTTTCCGATCTGCACAACCATGGTCCTGCCAATGAGTTCGTTAACCGTAACCGCAAGCTCGGCCATGTGTTGTCTATCATCCTCTTCTTTATTTCGTTCTGGCTTGGGTCCTACCCCGAGAGTGGCTCGGAAAAGAAGGAATGGGCTAAGAGCATCGGCCACATGGTTGGTAGTGTCACCCCCAATGGAGCTGAAGTGCACCGCTTCTCATCTACGATTAACTTGGTTCTGATGGCGCTTAGCTTGCACTTTGCTCCTGGTCTTCGTGATATGCTTTCCAACCGGTACTTCCTGTGGCTCGGAAAGGTTTCGTTTGCAGTTTACCTGCTTCACGGCTTCCTCGAGCGCAGTCTGCTTGTTTGGATGGTTTACGGTTTTAACTACCCCGAGAACACTATGGATGATGACGGAAACACCATCTACAACTACTCCAAGTACCCTGGCCACGGGCATCTTACCATGTGCCTTGTCGTCTGGATTCCTTTTGTGTACTTCCTGGCTTCTTTGTGGACGTCTCATGTCGATCCTTGGGCCGCGCGCATGACAGAGCGCATTGTTAATGTTATGAATGGCCCTCGTGAGGAGAAGCACCGTCTTCCGGCCTAAAAGCAAACGCCCAATGATTTTGGGTCAAATAGAGGCTGTGTGGTGTATGACAGCAAGTTTTGTAACACAGACACTAGGCTTTCCTTTTCTTTTTGGGTTATTTTGTTCATGATGGTTTCATGAAGTGTTCTTGTCAGCGTTAGAGCGTGTGACATTTGTTTTTTATTACATTTGTTTTTTTTTTTTGGGACGGGATTGGGTCTTGTTTTCTTTTGCTTTTTTATTGTAACGATTACCATCGGCTATGTCTCGCCGGCTGCATTTCAGTTTCCTTTGTCAGTTCTTGGCCGTATTAGGCTCTGGTAGAGCACATCACTGATGTCTCGTTGTTTTTGTTTTTGGTGTCGAAGCGGTAGTATCTTACGATAGTATAATTATACATTTTTCCGAGCGACTTTTTGTGTACAACATTGACTTTTACATGCTGAGCAGTCTGCGGAGGGAGTTCATCGGTGCAGAGTGGATCGTCATTAATGCTGTGAATAAATAACTAACCCTACCACCTGGTGATGATGATTTGTATGTCAACTGTTTGGCTTGAAAAGAACAAAAACCCCTTATAATGTGCATGGCCTAAGGGTATAACAGGGTCTATGTGGGTTGTTCATGTCTTTACTGGTGTGCTTTCATTTCTACCCGTAATTAACATTACCGATACCTTAGTAAATTCGGCGGCATTAGTCAAAATGCACTCAGCACCGATGAACCCTTTCTGCGGCGGAAAGCGGGCAAATTTTGTAGAGAATCACGGGGTTGCGCCAGCTTAATTAGGTAGATCGGGATAAATCTGTCCGCTGACAAGGTAGCGCTTGTCAGAATAGACAAAGCTAAGCGCATGTTCCGCGCGCAGATGACTCGTCCGCGCCTCTATCCATTTAGATAATCGCCTTTTAGTGGCATACGTGTGTTGAAGGTTTTCCGCACGGAGTTTGTTGTTTTCTTTGGGGAGAAGACCTTTTTTTAGTCATTTGGGAAGTTAATATTACTTATACTTACTTAAGCGCGTGACAAGGCGTACATATGTGAAGACTTCGGTGACACGGGGTCCGCTGTATAATTGCTCCGTCCGGTCCGCTGCTGATCGTATGGATTCCACGGATGCTGAATAATGGGGTTCAAGCGTAGGTGGAATTGACTCTTCCTGCCGGCCATGTTTGTCCATTCGCGCGCGCGGCGCGCGCGTGCTTCGTTGGGTTTGCTGGATTGATAGGCGAGAATGCATTGGGCTGGGCTTGTGAGGATGTTGCTACTTCGGGCTTCCGGTTGGGGTGGTTACTGGGTCCGGTGGGGGGTGTCGGGGTGGTTGTGGTTGAGACAGGTAGTTGTTGTACACGGGTATATAAAGAAGGTTGTTTCCTGGCGTTTGTTGGGTTGTTTTGAGGGATTACGAGTGTTCAGTACATTTATACTTTTTTTGGATTGGATCGTGGTTTTCAGCCTTGTCTTGATCTTACCTTTTTTTTATACATCTTCATTAAGGAACGCGAACGAATTCTTTTTTTCATCTGTTTAACGGGACTTTTTATATTCCAAGATGCCTCATGTTGTTATTCTCGGTGGCGCTTTCGCCGGTGTTTCTACCGCTCATAAGCTTCTTAAACATACACTGGCAAAGGTACCTGATTTAAAGGTTACTCTTGTCTCGCCTAGTTCGTATCTTTACTGGAATTTTGCTGCCGTGCGTGGTGTTGTTAAGGGGGAGTTGGCCGATGATAAGCTGTTCACCGATCTGAAGGCAGGCTTTGAACAGTATCCTGCGGGATCATTTAAGTTTGTGGAGGCGCTGGCTGTTAGTTTGGACGATGCGGCTAACTCGGTTGTTGTCCGGTCGGTTGCTACTGGGGAGGAATCTACATTGACTTATGACCAGCTGGTTATTGCCACGGGCACCTCGGAGGCGGCGGGGTTCCCGTTCAAGACGCTTAATGAAGGGTACAAGGCGACTGTCGAGTCGCTTCATGAGCTGCAGGACCGCGTGGAGAAGGCGAAGACTATTGTTGTGGTTGGGGCGGGTGCTACGGGGAGTGAGACGGCGGCGGAGTTGGGTGCTAAGTATGGGAAGACGAAGACTGTCAAGTTGGTGGCGAGAGGGAATGTCTTGCCTAGTTTGGGCACGTCGGCGCAGAACTCGGCTTTGCATACGCTTAAGAAGTTGGGGGTCGAGGTGCTTTTGAACTCGGAGTATGATGGGGAAGCGAGAACTATTAAGACGAACGGGGGCGCGGCAACTCCTCTTGAGGCTGATGTTGTTATTCCTGCTTGTGGTAGTAAGCCCAACTCGGAGTTCATCCCGGCGTCTTTCCTCGATGACAAGAAATACGTCAAGACTAAGGCAACTCTTCAGACCTCGGCGCGCGACAACGTCTGGGCTGTTGGTGATATCTCCAACTTGGAGAATAACCAGGCTACCCATATTGACCCGCAAGTTGCCCATCTCTGGGGAAATCTGGACCTTGTGTTGCAGGGGAAGTCGGGACTGAAGAGTTATGCTGTTAATGGTGGGATTATGATGTTTGTTTCGCTGGGCAAGTCGGCGGGGACGGGGCAGGTTGGCTCGTGGAGGGTTTGGTCTTGGATTGTGGCGATGGCGAAGAGTAAGACGCTTTTTGTCGATAAGGCTAAGCTTTTGGCGGCGGGGCAGAATGGTATTCGGGCGGCTTTGTAAGGTGGTGGTGGTTATAGGTTGAGTTGGGTTGGTTTGTTTGTTCTTCTTGTTGATACCTCTTGTTTGGTTTTGGGGGGGATTTTGAGATTGGAGGGGTTTGTATGTCTGTATGTAACTTAATTGATGTGGTTTAACTCTTGGATTGATTGATTGTCTTTGATGGTGGGAAGTCTTGACGAGGATGCGGGTACGACAGATGTAGTTAGCCTTGATACCCGATGGGTTGGCTGGAGTATGTATGTACATCCATACGTATGATGAGGATTCATGATTCAGTAGTTGATGGATTATGTCTATTGGATTGGTCAGAGAACTCCTATCATGGGACAAGATAACCTTAGATGGTTCTAGTTAAGATGATCCAGTAACCGGTTGACAAGTGCTTATCTATGTCCAACAGTATCATGTAGATCATACTCACGCATTTCCACGCCACCCGGCCACCTATGTAGGTATGTACATACCCTCGATATCATCACCGGCATACGACATATAACTGTCGCAAACATTTAATCCCTTAAAAGAGCTTGCGCGTACCATCTTAAAAAGAAGTCGTACAGCAATGTATTGTAACGTGAATGGGGCATACGAGTTCCTAAAGCATGGTCTCACCAATATCGAGGGTGCTGTATTGCATTGGAGATATCGCACAACCGTGGTGGCTTGTGGGAAATACTGGTTTGGCTGCGAGGTTATCAGGTGCAAAGGGGTAACTAAGTTGTTGACATGCTGGATGTCTTTGCGGCTCTGTCTGGCTGGGTGTGGGATATCAGCATGTTGTGTGTGTGTGTCTATGTACATATGTATGTACATATATAACTGGAATTGTGGAAAGACCCCAGGACCTGACCTTGCATAACCCACCGGAACTCCATCTGCTTGCATCGTTTGGAAGCGGTCAACCACCCGCTCGGCCGGCAACATACAAAGAACCTGCCTTTCTTGTGTTTTGCATATGCACTTGGGTTGTTTGTGTACATACATATGTGTGTATGTTCAGAGGTGTTTCCCCATTTTGTCCATTGACACCGTGAAAAGAGAAAACAAAAACCTTCTAATGTTTTCTGTATCCGTCAGTCCTAGGAGAGTCTCACAACTACATGTGTATGCACATACATACAATGGATAAACCCGCATTCAGCCATCATCCACTCGCCGTTTTCAGATCTTCCACAAACCATGTTTTGTTTAAAAAGGCTTGTTTCAATAACAGGGGCAATCTACATTCAAACTTGGCGACTTTTGTCAGACGGCTTTTGTTGACTGGCCGGATTATTTGTTTGCGTCTGGGAAAATAAACAACAAGGGACGGGACAAAATACACACCTCACAAATTTAGAAACAGCAGGGTTTGTAAGGGTTGAGCGGAATAGCTCTAGATGGTGATGATCACATGCATTCTTTGTTATAAGAAATCATCAAGATTTACATTCCAGATGGATATCGTGTCATGAACGACCATGTAAATGAGCATTTCTCCCGTGACCCGGCAACGCTTCGTGTATATAGAGTGTACATTCTTCGTGTTGTCATCGAAAGAATGTCAACAACTACGTTGTCTGGATTGTAATAAATCAATCAAAGTCCAAGTGAATCTCCGCCTGTAGCTCCAGTAATATATCTACAACAACATCACGATTCTCAAAACTCTTCGCAAAAAAAGACTCTACATACGTCGTTCTTATTTTCAGTCATCTTTTCTGTCTCGTCCTCATTTGGCAACTGCCGATTTTTATAGACATCATTGTGTTACTACTACCTACGCACCAAGGTTTTCAACTATTCGCCTGTGTTTTTTTCTCATACATACGATAGTTTGTTCCATCGACTTTCGAGGTGTCCTTGTTCACGACTGGATAGAGTAATCAAAGGTTCACATTGGTGAATCTGACTTTACTACTACTGTGGAAACACTCGACAACGACCAAACCAATATCGATTATACGCCGTGATAGAAGAATCTCTATCGTTCCGATACCCGAGATACCGACGACTCCTTACGTCATTTATTGTCTTCCCGGTTCCTGAGGGACAAGCGGGCTGAAAGACGGAATCAGTAAGTTGCTTGGAAGCCCCCCTGATTGACTAGATGGTGCATTTGAACTCGCCAAGGATCCATGGGATGGTGGCTTTGCGCCTGGTAAGCTGTTGGTAGCTGGCTGCTATTACTTCCTAATGCCCTCAATCCCGTATGTAAGCCAGAGGGGCCGTGTACGGGTATTTATGGTACGGACTACGAATGTATGTATGTATGTACATATCTATGGAGCTGTGAAAGTGGACTGTACAAGGTCTCAAGTGGGATTGAGGCGTTACCCTCTTTTTTCTGCCGCTATTTATGGGCCTTCTGCTGGCAAATTTAGTTGTTTGCTTAGCCCTGGCTAGAAAGTTTAGTTGACTTTAGGACCCCTCTAAAAAAAGATGGTTCCTGGATCATTGAAACGCTTTTTTGGTAGGGGCTTGACCTATCCGAGTTAGTTGGTCTTGCCCTGTTGGACAAACCTTGGTTAAGCTTAACACTCAAAGGTTTAGGTCTGTTTGCCTCTGCATCTTGATCAAGATTCAAATGACTCGAGTAATATGGTTAAAGTTGGCCAAGCTCTGTGAATCCATCATCACTCGATGAATTTAAAGTATCGCCACGTTACACATGGTGAGAAGATTACGACGACTGGTGGCTATAGGCTCATGTATAACCCAGCCTTTTCTTTTCTTTTGCTTCCTGCATACATACCCTGAGAATCGGTATTTTGTCCCGTGGAACCGGAGAAAGTAAATCGATGTCTGCCATCAAACAATCCGGGTAAATCTTTCAGAAACGAAGAAGGCAGTGCATATGTACATCCCTCTCTTATTCTTTTTCTTCAGAAAAGAAACACGGGCTATTTGTGGCAACAACGATCAGGTATCAATGCCATCAAAGTCGCTTTGGGTTATGTCTTACTTGGGCATGGGTTCTGTCAGGTTCCCTGAACAAAATACGAGATGTTCGTCAGGCTGCCCTGTTGGTGGGGTCTCGACAAGCGTTTTACTGACGCTTTTGTTGCCGTTTGTCCATGGGTCTCGGATCAAGTCGGTTATGCTCGCTCAACTTCGTCATAGTCTTGTGTTTTGGTATTTGGTGTATTGCATAGTGCACAGAGTGTCACGTCTTTGTGCCACCAACCCAAAACTGTATGCTCGTACTCACTGTGTTAACGGCACCTATGAAGGGATTCCTCTGAGGCAGTTTGCCAATGACTGAGTGACAGGTGCACACCCACTGGAAGGAAAGGAGACTTACGGCTGTTGTCTCCCTACATCTCTAGTGAGGTCTGTATATTGGCTTCTTAGGTACAGAGGGTCCGCCACTATTGGATACAAACTACTACACGAGTACTGAAATTGAACAAAGCCACGCCACACTGCAACCGATTAATTCACTCGTACACAGCTACGCTACCTTTGCCACCATCCTACTCTATGGTGATGCCAGAGTGGATGTTGGATTTCTGAAGGAGTGCCGTCTATGGAGGGATTCAGCGCAAGTGTGCGGCCCAGTATTGTACACTGCAGGCCAATGATCCAGCAGTCAAAAAACTCGTCCAAGTAAGCCCGTCCGCCATAGAGACGGTGCCCGGTGCGCATTTGGTCGCTGGTGACGGAGGAGACTACCTGGTGTGTGCGAGATGAATTTTTTACGGCACAGAAGGGCCAAGACATGAAAGAGCGAAATGGCAGTGACTTTGGAGAGGCTACTCTGGATGAAATGGATGGCCACACAAACGGTGAATATCTTTGAAACTAACCATGCATAGAAACATTGACAGAGAGCTTTCCTTCCGCTGTAAGCAGCCGACTCTGACGGATATTGAAATCCCCTAGATTTCTTTGTAAGTCTCCCTTGGTTGAATTCAACCTACTGCTGGTCGCCTTGTGTGTGTGGTATGGTCGTTATGGTGCATTTTGACCCATTGATCCCCGCAGAAACTTCGTTACCGCTACCGTTACCGGTGTCGTTATTCGCACACCCAGAGCACTGACCTCACACCCAGACCACAGACCACCAACAAACTTGTTTACACCCCCCTCCAATATAATCAAAGTGACGGACGCTCTCGCTGTTTTTCTTTCGTCGTCATGTCTTTTCACTCTTTTAGTCGACAATCGCCACTGCCAATAGCATCATCAGCATCTTCATCAGCATCCTCCAGACTAACTAATAACCGATCACCATCGCCATACGATCTTTACGCCCCCGATCCAACAGCCCCTAATTACTCGCATAACCCAGCATCGCCAGTTCGATCGCTCACTCCAGTTCGCACCAACTCGCCAGCACCATCATCCATACTCAGCGGCCCAGACACTCCTTCCCACTCGCCCGGTATCTCAAGAGGTCAACAACGCCAGATACGCAGGGAACGTCTCCTACGACAACGCGAGGCTCTTCGTGAACAGGAACGCCAAGAACGCCGCCGTGCAAGAGAAGTCGAAGCCGCAAACAAGGGCTTCAGCCACGGCTACACAAACCTTTTGAACGTTGAACGTCAGCCATCGCCCACTAGAGCCCGCGGCTTGCATCCTGATTCCAAGTTTGCCCTTCCAAGGTCTCGCTCAGAGTCGCCTGAAAAATCTCACAGTGATCAGCGCCGAGGTCTCCCATATTCTGGTCGTCCTCAGAACCCTTTTGGAAACGAGTTCGCTATTAGTCCCAGTACAAGTCCAACGCCTTCGTCGCCCACTAGATCACCTAATCGAACGTTGGTCGGTCGTCCACTGCCGCCGCCGCCTACTCCCCCACCACGGCTTCCAGGTTGTTCATCCCCTGCCGCCGCCACATCCGTTTGCAAGCCAGACACTTTAAACAAAACACCCCCTATATTCGACGACTACTTTGGCCCACCCCGCTCTGCATCAGCCATGAGCAACCCACAGTTAAGAGCCGTGGCCGCCGCGGACCCCCAATCAAACCGCAACAGCCACGCCAGTAACACCAGCGGCCCCTCAGTTGCATACGTATCCAATGCCGAACCCAACGATTATAGTTATCCCGCAGCATCCCCGCCCTCTCCCGTTTACGGGCCCAACATTCCTTTGCACCAAGACTTCGACATGGTCCCTCCACCAAGACTCAACGGCTCAGTCGCTGGCTCTTCGTCCCGTTCAGCATCACAGTCTCGTGCCTCTCGCTCGGCCAGTTCATTACGAGACCCTTTCCAAGACGATCACTACTCCAACTATGCATCGGCGCGATCTCTCGATCCTCGTCTGGGCGAGGTCAATCCACAACTAATCGCCGATGATGGCGACGACGGCATCAGCTACCATCGCAGTGGCCGCAGCTCCATGATCAACTTGCACAAGAAGCGTGATAGTATTGCGCCTTCTGTCAAGGCAGCTACGGCCATGGGCGGTGCAGTAGCTATGAATGCACTTCCCGGTGGTGGTTCAGGGTCCGGTTCCGAACGCTCCACTGCTTATGGGTCACCGGAGGGCGTGAAGGGAATGTCGGACACAGCCGCCGCCGCCGGCTTCAACACTCACATGCTATCGGAAAAGTCAGCAGAGACCAAACTTAAGAATCGCAAGCGCTGGAAGTGGTTCATCATCGTCACTTTCACTCTGCTGACTGTCGGCGCCATTCTGGGAGGTGTCCTTGGTGGTTACTTCGCCAACCATCCGCAAGGCAAAAAGAACAGTAGCTCTAGCTCCAATAGAACTGGATCTAGCGCCTCCGACGACACAGACAAGAATGGCGTCCTCACCAAGGACTCGGCCGAAATCAAGGCTCTCCTTAACAACAAGAACCTGCACAAGGTTTTCCCCGGCATGGATTACACCCCCATGAACACCCAATACCCCGACTGTCTCGCCGATCCCCCATCGCAGAACAACGTCACCCGGGACATGGCCGTTCTCTCGCAACTCACCAACATCATCCGCGTCTACGGTACCGACTGCAACCAGACTGAAATGGTCCTTCAAGCCTTCGACTACCTCGGCATCTCATCCACCATGTCGATCTGGCTTGGAGTCTGGCAGGATACCAACGAGACCACCAACGCCCGCCAACTCGAGCAAATGTGGTCCATCCTCGACACCTACGGCGACTCCCCCTTCGAAGGCCTCATCATCGCCAACGAGGCTTTATACCGTGAAGACCTGACCGAAACCGAACTCGGCACCCTCATGGCCTCCGTCCGCACAAACTTAACCTCCAAATCCCTCTCCCTCCCCGTCGGCACCAGCGACCTCGGCGACAAATGGACCTCGTCACTCGCCGACAAATCCGACGTCATCATGTCCAACATCCACCCCTTCTTCGGCGGCATAACTTACGCCGACGCCGCCAACTGGACCTACTCATTCTTCACCGAGCATAACGCAGACTTCTTCAAGTCCGATAAAAAAGACAACATCATCAGTGAAATCGGCTGGCCCACCTCGGGCGGCACTAACTGTGCTTCGGGCGTCACTTCGTGCGATGACACGAATGGTAGTGTGGCGTCGGTTGATGGCCTTAATGTCCTTTTGGAGGACTGGGTTTGCGATGCGCTTACCAATGGGACCAATTACTTTTGGTTCAGTGCATTTGATGAGCCGTGGAAGGCGCGGTTCAATACCAAAGGAAAGGCGTGGGAAGATCAGTGGGGCTTGTTTGATGTGAATAGGAATTTGAAGGATGGTGTTACCATTCCAGATTGTGGCGGAAAGACTGTTTCATAAATAAGGGTTTAGGATCTTTTTCATAATTTTGGGCGGCGTTTTTTGTGTCTTTTCATTGGACTTTGTTTTGTCTTGTCCTTAGTTTTTTGCATTAAATATCACCATCAGTGTTTTCTGATTCATGTCAACAAACAACAATCCAAATCGATATTAAACGTCCATGTACATATAGCTACTAGGAATCATCTCCAGCTTGCCAACAGAGTCGCAGATCCAGACCGCTGACCTCCCGATACTGGCAAGTTGGACATGGCATTGTCACTCTTTTTGGGTCCTCGATTGCGTTTGCTGCCACCGCGAGATCCCCGAGACCGAGTGCTGCCTCCGTTGCTTCCGCTTCCCTGACTGCTAGAACTTCCACCCGAGCCCTCGCGCTCTACAGCGTTTCCCTTGCCCGAGGTTACAGCTTGGGTGCGGGGTTGAATTCCTTGGCTGCCATCAAACAAAGTGTCGGCCACGGCTACAGCTGGGTCACTGGGAGACACAGCGTGATTGGATTCATCTACGGTATTCTACTCTGTAGACTTATCCGCCGTGCCCTTCCACAAGCCATATTCACCATCGCAGTTCTTCCACAGCTTGATAGTTCCGTCCTCCGATGCTGTAGCGTACAGCTTGTTATCGGGAGAAAAGGCGATGCTCCAAATTGGGCCGTGGTGACCTTTGTGTGTGGCTGTAGTGGGGTTAGTACATCATGGTAAATACCGGATGAGAAAAATGACTTACTGAGCTCCTTGCCGTCCTCCCAGTCCAGAACCTGCGCCCAAGTGCCAGGGTCCATGCCGACTACGAGTTTACGGCCCTTGAGGTCCACGGCAACACTGGCCACATTGAAACCAACATCCATCCGCTTGAGCTCATCTAGTGCACGGTTTCCTCCCCAGAAGTAGACATGTTTTCCCGCGGCAACCGACAAGACGGGTTGGCCACCACCAATATCAGTCGAGTCAGTGTACGAAGGAGCGAGGGAAACCATCTCGCAAGACTTGATCTCGCCGTCAAGAACCTCTGAGTGAATCAAACTCCGCTTGGCAATATCAAACCACCGCAGCGTCTTATCAGAGGCTGTCACTACAACATTGACGTCGTTCGTCCATACGATAAACTTGATGTTGGATGTATGGGTACCGGCACCGATCTCAAAGCCCTGCGACGCCTGCAACGTAGTTTCGGTGCCATCAGGATTGCCAAGGCTAGAGAGGTTGAATATCCGGAGCTTCTTTTCCATACCACCGGTAGCAAGAAGCTCGGCGCTATCGGGGGGATAAGCTACGGCGCGTACAATGTGATCGTGCTGGATAGAGTAAAGGAGGGTACCCGAGTGGGTGTCCCAGATTTTGCTGTGTAATCAATTGTGTTAGACGTAGGATTGGAGACATTTGTTTGAGAAACACTTACGCCGTGAAATCGGCAGACGCGGTGGCGGCATTAGACGAGTCAGGACTGAGACGGGCTTGCCAAACGGCACCCTTGTGACCTATAAAGGTACCAATCCTAGAAATAGAGAGTCAGTTTAGGAAAATACCCGACGTCGCATGGGAAAGACGTACCAGTCACCCGTCTGACCATCGCGTAACATAGGATTACCATCTGTACACCACGTCAGAAACACACTTCTTTCCGTTGCGGAATAAAAAACAAACCCTTGCAAGCAGATATCAAGTAATAGACTTCCTCCTTTTCAAGAGGTGAAAATTCAATGTGAGGAACAGGGCGTGAGTGACCGTGGCATGTCAATGGCACATATTGGCGGGGTTGTTCGGCAGCCATTGTGAAATGTAGAGTAGGGTATAGTAGTCGAAAGTTGTTATGAATAAGCGCCGTAGATAAAAGTAGTTGGCGACAAGTGTACGACTAGTAACAGATCGTGAAAATAGCAAACAATGTGGCGAGTCTATGAATATGAGCCGTCTATACTGGAGATTTATGGCGGGGTATAGTGTTTATGCGACTAGAGAGATGATGTTCAAGGTCGTGAAGAAGAGGTGAATCGAGGACAACGTCGTTTCAGAGATCGGAGGAAAGCGTAAGTCAAGAGAGACAGAGGACAATTGTCGGATTGGGTTCAGAAAATAGAACTCCAAAAGAAGCAGACAGAGAATGCGGATGCGTCTGTGTCGCGGCGGCAATGGTAGAGGCAGGATTGATATGTAGAGAACAAGAGGTTGAAAAGGAAGAGAAATCGAGAAACCAAGAATCAGAGACAAAATATCAACATCCGTAACTCGCTTAGACTTTTCTATGTGAGAAAAAAACAGGTAGTCTCCCCAATTGATAGGTAAGAGCTTCTTGCTGTGATCTTTGTTACATGTTCCGGCGCAGACGCCCAAAGCGTCGATGAAGGGGCGTGCTGCCGCCTCGGTGAAGACTCCATAGTGGGGTTGAGTGCTCATTCACCGGGCTTAGTCACCAACATTGTTAGAGGAGCTACAACGACCAGGGTGACACCAGGTCGCCATGATGTTGTGACCTACTACGTCAGCTGTTTGGCTGCCATATGTGCCCCTCCTTCCCGTTGCGACTGTGACAAGTTCTCTATTTATTCTGCAACTTCTACCGAATTCTTTTGGGTACTGTTTTTGAGATTTTGATTTTTTTTTGGGTTCTTGCCATTTATTTTGTTTCAACCTTCTTTCTTCACTATTTGTAATCAGGAAGCTCTCCTATCAGTGTTAATTGTTAATCAGCTTTGCGCTCGTCGCCATTTCGTATTATTCGCCACGTACCTGCGTTACTTGTTTCTTCAAGACAACCCCAGATTGTAACCCATCAGCCTCATTGTATTGTACCAGTCTCGTGGTATATTTTCAAACACAGATTTCTGTTTCTTGTCAATTGTCTAATTTGTTCGTCACTTCGCTTTGTCGCCAGCTTCCATCATGGTGTTTAAGCTGTCATCCCAGCTTATTGGACACGAATCCGATGTACGTATGACAAGCCATTGGGCTTTGATATTCCATTAGAAACACGAGCTAACTATTCAATTGCTATAGGTCCGAGCTGTTTATTATGCTACCACCGAAACCGTCCTCACAGCGTCTCGTGATGGCTCCGTCCGCCGTTGGGACAAGATCCCACAAACCAACAACTTTGAGAGTAACGTGATCAGCCAAGGGCCTTCCTACGTCAATGCCGTGAGCTACATCAAACCATCAGAACAATACCCCGATGGATTAGTTGTCTCAGGTGGCAAAGACGCTATTATTGAGGTGCGCAGTCCAAAGTCAAATCCTACGGATCATGCCGAGCGGTTGCTTATCGGCCATGCTTCCAATATCTGTACTTTGGATGTGTCACCAAATGGGGATTTTATTGTTTCTGGAGGTTGGGATTTCCAGGCCCGCGTGTGGTCTACGAAGAAGTGGGAAACGGAGATTAGTAAGTATAACTGTACTAGAGTCTGCATGGTCACATTATTAACCTAAGTTATAGTGCTCCTTGACCACGAGTTCAGTGTATGGGCTGTCTTGGCCTTTGACGAGAAGACAGTCATCACTGGTTGCGCCGACAAGAGAATCCGTATTTTCGATTTAAGCAAGGCCGTTGATGGTACCTTGCGACCTGCTTCTACTATTTACACCCCAGACATCGTCCGTGGTCTCTTCAAGTTACCTGTGGGCCACGAGTCAGGTGCTGACTTTGCCTGCTCCAGCAACGATGGATCGATCCGTCTTTACAAGCTCAACGGCCAAGGAATGGCGGAACTGTTGGGTCACGACAGCTATGTTTACACGGTCGCAGCGCTTCCCACCGGAGAGCTTGTCAGTGCTGGAGAAGATCGCACCGCTCGTATTTGGAAGGGTACTGAGTGCATTCAGACTATTACGCACCCAGCTCTGAGTGTTTGGTCGGTGTCAGTGTGCCCTGAGACTGGCGACATTGTTACTGGTGCCAGTGACCATGTTGCCAGAGTATTCACCAGAAGCACGGAGAGACTTGCAGATGCTGAGACTAGCCGGCTGTTCGAGGAGGCGGTCAAGGCATCGGCGATTCCCCGTCAACAAATGGACTCAATCAATTCCGACAAGGTTCCCGGCGAGGAGTTTTTGAAGACCAAGAGTGGAACCAAAGATGGTCAAGTTCAGGTAGTCAAGCACGCAGACGGCTCACTGGCGGCGTACACATGGTCTAGTATACTTCGCAAGTGGGAGCATGTAGGAGCTGTGGTGGACTCATCAGGTGGTGGTGGTGGTAGCCCTCCTCGGAAGACGGTGTACAACGGCAAGGAGTATGATTATGTCTTTGATGTTGACTTTGACGACACCAAGCCGCCTTTGAAGCTGGCTTACAACATTTCGGATAATGGGTTTGTGGCTGCTCGCAAGTTTCTCGAGGACAATGAGTTGCCATTGACATATCTGGACAAGATTGTCAAGTTTTTGGATGAGAACACACATGGTGCTTCAAGCAGGCCAAGCCCACCAGAGGCTGCTACTGAAGCTATGGATGTTGATAGCAATGAGCCACCCAAGAATCCCACGGCCAAGCATTTGCCTCAGAAAAGCTATGTCAACCTCTTGAACGGAAAGTTTGACAGTAAGTGTTTATGGCAGTTTCAGCATTGGTATGGTACTAACAAAGGTATAGACATGATCAACAAGATTCACCTGACGAACAAGACCATGGTTAGCGCTGGACGCAAAGACAAAGCTTTGAACCCAACAGAAGAACAGGCACTGGCCGACCTGCGTCCTTGCATTGAAGGCACTGTTCCAATTGATCCGACTGACCTTCAGACGGTTATCAAAGTGGCAACACAATGGGATTATACAGAGATTCTCCCAGGTCTCGATATGCTTCGGTTCTTGGTGCGGTATCCAGCTGCGGTGGAGTACGTGACTTCCTCTGGTGAGACTGTTATCGACGTTGTTATCAAAGCGGCCATGAACCCGCCAAGCGGACAGGCGGTAAATACCAGCTGTGTTGTTATGGCGCTCAGAACATTGGCAAACTTGTTTGCATCGGAGGCCGGTGAGGCACTGATGGAGATTGAGTCTGAGAAGGCGATCACTGTTTTGGAGAAGGTTGTGGGGATTTCAGGAGAGAGCATTGGTATTACCAACAGACATGTGCAGATTGCAGCTACCACCTTGGCAATCAATCTGTCTGTGTTGGACGGAAAGTTGCCATTGGCTAGCAGTTTGAAGGAACGTGTTGTTGTAGTCCTTGGGAAGATTCTTGAGGCCAATTCGGACGATGAGGTTCTCTACAGAGCTCTTGTTGCTCTTGGTACTCTGGTCGGAGCTGGAAAGGCTGGAAAAGGAACTGACTGGAAGAAGTGGGTTGCTGATACCAAGGAAAAGGCGTCGGAAGGAAGAGTCAAGTATTTGGCGTCAGAGTGTTTGGAGGAGTAATTGTTTCAGTTGCAAGCATTAATAGAATGTTTTGAATGATTATGATAAATTATACAAGAAGCAGTAAGTAGCCACACCGGAATAACGCCAATTGAACCCAAACAAAAAGAAGCATACAAATGATTTACAGTAGAGTGGCAAACAAGGTGGTCATCAAAACGGCGGGAAGCCATGATACCCAGTTGAGAGGAACAAGCGAAGGGGTAGCAGCAGAAGTTGATATTTTGCCGGACGCAGAATCAACGGTAATAGTGTAAACATCTGCAAAGCCAAAGTCGGTAGTGTTGAAACAGTTGGACTCATTAACCTTGGCAATCTTCTCATCACCGGGAGCAGCAAACTCAATATCGACACAAGCATACAACGCGGCACCATGTTGCGCCAACTCAACAACCTGGATAGTAGCCTTATCACCCACATTCACCGAGATATTCGTCGGCAACGGAACCTGTGGGAAACATACGGTGCCGGGGTACGGCGTGTTTGACGGCCCGACTAGTTGCACGTTGTTTAACATGGGGAAGGACATGTTCATAGGCCCGTTATCGGGCCCGTCGGTGCCAAGACCGAGGTTGATGTGCAGAAAGGCGGTAGAGTGCCCTTGGAACCAGCCGGGTTGGAAGGCGACGGCGCCGCCGGTTGTGGGCCAGTATGTGCGGTTGGTGGTGGTGGAGAGTCCGCCGCCTGGAGGGGGTTAGTTTGGGTTTCGAAGAAGAAGAGAGGATGACGTACATGGGTACATCCATTGCATTCCATAGGGGAAGCTATCGTTGGTTATGAGGTTGTTACCGCGGGTTCCGGGGTAGGAAAGGACGATGTGGGCGGAGGTGAAGGACACCAGGGCCACGAGGGCCGTTAGGAGGGACTGCGAGAGGGTCATTTTGGGGTGCCGAGGGAGAGAGAAGGTGACGGAGCGGGGAGGGGCCACGGGGTTGATATATTGGGCATGTTAGCGCTGGGAGAGGGCGAGGGAAAGGTGTTGGTCGGTTGGTCGGTTGGAAGGGGAGTGGGGCGCTGTGATTGGTTGGGTTGGGCGCTTATACGGGGGCGGTGGACCAATCAGGACGGACGACGAGGGATCTTTGTGGTGATGGGGTGATTTGGATGACGGGAATGCGATGGTGATTTAGAGCCGCGGGGGGATTGGGACCGTAGGATTCCGTCTATTTTGTCGTTCGTTTGTTCGTTCGTTCCTTCGTTCATAGGAAGTCAATGACGGATATATGAATGACCGGCGACAGCTCATCAAGACCAAGGCGGTGAGAATTCTGCCACCCACCTAAAGCGGTAAATTTCAAAATGACGCAGGTGACATCACCAAAATATCCCACCCATCGCCCAAAATGACAAGCGAATGGACCTCCGTGCGCCCCAAGAAATCCCGGCGTGCCGGCCGTCCCCCCGCCGCCGTACAGGCCCTTCAAGCCCGAGAAACGACTACACTCCCCGCCTCGGCAACAAGTACCCCGGAGGAAATCAGAAAGGCACACGAGGGGTATAAAGAGGCGTATATTCTCTCAGACGTCCATCGGGCGGTGAAGGGGATTTTACCGGGGGATATCCGGATTACGAAGGCGGTTTGTTTGGGGGTGGGGTCGTTTGATGCGGCGGGCGGGTGGGCGGCGAGACGGAAGGCGCATTTGCAGGTTTTGGCGTTTTTGGATATCGTGGGGGATAGAGGGGTGGAATGTTTCTTTCAGGAACCGGCTTTTACGGAGGCGGATGGGGAGTTTCTTGAGGGGTTAGGGTATACCGTTGTTCCGAGCCCGGTGGGTTTTGACATGGTGGATGAGGAAACTTTGGTTTTTGGGGTGCATTTGTATGCGCCGATATATGACCTTGCGTTAGAAAAGGGACTTCCGGGGGTTTTCATCGGGACGGGGTGGGAAAGTTGGGATGAGTGAGTATTTTGTTCAAGGTTTTTTTGTATTCAGAGGCTAATTTGTTTAGTGTACGGTTGAGTTCTCAGACGAAGAAGCCGTTGAGGATTAAGGAGATGCATGAGGTGTCAAAGATGGTGGAGTTTCCGCAGGATGATGCGTTTACGTTTTCGAGTACCGTGGTGTATTGGAGAATACGGGGGGATGAAGTGGAGTCTAAGGAGGTGGAGTCCAAGAAGCCGGAGCCCGAAGAGCCGGAGTCGAAAGAACCGGAGTCCAAGGAGCCGGAGTCTAAGGAACCGAGGCCCGAAGAGCCGGAGTCGAAAGAACCGGAGTCCAAGGAGCCGGAGTCTAAGGAACCGAGGCCTGAAGAGCCGGAGTCGAAAGAACCGGAGTCCAAGGAGCCGGAGTCTAAGGAACCAGAGCCTAAGAAGCCAGAACTTAAAGAACCAGAGTCCAAAGAGCCGGAGTCTGGAGAGCCCAACTCCACCAAGCCCGCCTCCGAATCCACCCCATAACCCCCAAAATCACCCCAAAATCACCCAATACACCGAATTTCATACCCAATCAAAACCTCCGTCGACGTGCCCTCCCACCCCCTCGTCCCCGCCGTAGAAATCATAAACCGCCCCGAAGGATCCAAATGCAAATGAGAAATCACACCTGCCCGCGGCGGACCCGGGACAATCAAAAACGGAACCGAATGTTTCGCCGTATTGGTATCTTTCAAGTCGTAAAGACGGAGGATATCATGTGATGCGCTGGGTTGGTTAGTTAACGGATATTACCATAGACGAATAAAAAAACTTACCAGATTAAATGACGACCGTTTGGCATCGCTCGGAGCGCACTTATAGCGCCGCTACCGTTCGGGAAACGAAGTTGTCTTTCAGGTTGCCACCCCGCTTTAGCCTTGTGAACTGAGTACTCCTCCACCGTAGAATTACGTCGTCCCACGTAAATAAAGTTCCCATCGGGACTCCAAGTGGCCGCCATGCACCACGGCGGTGTTCCACGGGGACTTGAGAATTTGGCAACGGGGTTCGGAGACCGTCGGTCCCAGATACGGATGGTCCCATCGATGGCTGCCGACATGAATGTGGAGGAACTCACGGTGCCGTCTTCGCCCGTGGCATCTTCACTGCCTGTGGGGACGGTGGGGTGGTCGGGGTCACCGTTGTCCATGGCGAGGGAGAGAGACATTTCCTTGTCTTTGTCGTGGATTATGGGGGCTTCCATGGATAGATCCAAGGCCATGGGCTCGCCATCGTCGGCTTCAAAGGTGGTGATGTTACTTTTATCCGGTTCGGCATTTTGCGCCGCTTCAAGTTCTGCTGCCATTTCACTCTGGATTTGATCTTGTATCTGATCCGAATGTTCCCCATTCGCCGCAACTGCATCGATAGGACCGTCTTGGTTCTCAGGTAACATGTCCGGCATCCCGTTAATCGGCGGCGCACTTAACCCGAATAAGTCGTCATGGTCCTCCATCAACTGATGCCCACCATCAAACGTATCAAAGTCCTGGCCGCCTCCGAAACCGCCACCACCACCGACTTCATCACCGAAGAGAGAACCCGCGTCACTCCCGCCGAAAAGGGATTCGTGGGCTGGTGATGGCTGGCTTTCAATGTTGGTTTGGGGAGCTGGGGCGAAGGGATTTGCTTTTTTGGTGCCGAAGAGGGGGTTGTTTCGGTAGCCGTCGTTACTTGAGAAGCTGTCGCTTACAGGACCGTCTAGCGCTGCTTCCTTGGGTACCGGGACACCTCCGGTTGGTCGAAGTTCCAGTGCGGAAATCTGGCCACCAGAACCATCAAATGATCTAGATACCTGGCCTGTATTCAAATCCCAATCCAGAATCCTCTTATCCCATGATCCACTCAATACGCTCATTTCATCCGGTAATAACGTCAAACAAGAAACCGCATTGGTATGTTCCTGTAACATTGCTATCCGCTTCCCCTCATCATGTCGTACAGTCTGGAGGTTAATACATCCACTATCAGTACCACTTAACACCCACAACGCATCACTGTGAACCGCCAACGAATACACTGGACTCAACACATGCTCCTCCTTAGGAATCCCCGGAACAGACAATGGTGGCGGCTCTTCATTCTCCCAGTATCCCATCAACACACCGGCTTTGAAGACACTATCGACAAACGGATGGCGCTGAGCGACAGTGAGCGGCAACTTTCCATTAATTGTGGAGACACCATCATACTTTCGAATGTAGCCGTCGGCACCACCCGTCATGATATATCGCATGTCGGGCGTCACTGCCAACGCGTTAATTGACGTGCTTTGGGGCGCGGCTATTGTGGGGATGATGTCGTAGACTTTGGCCGTCATTGCCTCGGGACGGAGGGATGGCCGGAATATGAATTGGGATGGCCCGTCAACGGAGGTTGTGTGGTCGACATTATTCGACGTGTTTTCCCGTGAGAGGTTCTTACGATGCTCGTCCATGTCATGGTCGTTATCAACTGCCAATGTAGCATCCCCATCTACCTCGGCCTCACCATCAGCGTCGGCATCGGCATCAGCATCTCCATCTCCATCGGCATCGGCGTCGCCATCCGGGTCATTGTCGTCGTCGTCATCGTCATTATCGTTATCATCGTCGGCGTCGGCGTCAGCATCCACATCGGCATCTCCATCGCCGTCATCGTCGGGCTCGTTGTTCTCATCGTCTACATCCTCCATGACGTCGTCATTATCTTGGTCTGAGGAAACGACCGAGTCGCGATCGTCGTCGTCGAGCATTGGCGTGGATTAAACGGGTGTCGCGGGGGAGAGTATTCTTGGCGCAAAGAGGTGGTGAATACTAGCGAGGCGCAAAGGTGGTGGTATCGCGAATAGCCGGGAGGAGTAGGAGATTATCAAATAAAGGTATACAAGCAAACGAGACCTCCAATATGCAATTAGAAATATATTAATAAAGAAGACAAGAAAATCACAAGTTCAGCAAATGTCGATACCTTTGAAGCTTTAGGTTTAATTGAGTCGGGGTTAAAGCTGCAGCTAGCATCATCAAGCGCATTGCTGACATGCTTATCGATAAGCCAAAATCCAGTGTAACGCAGTAAAATAGCGACAAAATAAAATGCATAAATTATACGTAACCCTATATATCTGTACTGTTCCCTAAACCGGACCTAAATACCATTGCGAAGAAGAAAAAAAACAACCTAAAACCAAGACCAAAGAGCCAAAAAACAATAGCAAAACCAAAGCGACCAGGAAAAAACAAAACCAAAGGAAACCAAACACCAAATTGACCTAAATGGAAGAACTGCGCGTACATGATAATGTACGGGACAGGTCAGAACTAACTCCTCAAACATAACTAAACATTGACTTCATAAGTCAAGTAATACCAGTATCCTGTACTGTTTGTGTATCTCGTTCGCCTCCGGTTGTTCTGTACTCTAGAGTATCAAAAGCTCTTGGAGTTTCATCGTACTAGACAGAGTTAAAACTCTTGCTTGTATATGCTCGTTTAACGAGACTATCGGGTGGTAACAACTAACGAAGCCGTTGCTGTAGGCCATAGATAGCCTGGATATCAGCCGCATGTGCTGGGTTCGTGACGAGCGGATCGTGCGGAGAGAGGGTGGTGTATTTGTTGATATGGCCCACGGCCAGTTCCAACATCGAACTAGTATTTTCAGCAGTAAGAGGGGCCTTCATATGTTGCTCGGCAATACCAAGTGCCAACTCAATAATGGCTCTAGAAACCGCCGGGTCTGCCGCATGTTCATGGTATTGTACCACGGGCATGTAAGAAGTGATAGCCGTAGGCATAGTAGAAGCAGAGGGGTCCAATCTGTTCACTACCTCGTGGAAAATGTCGGTCGTGCGTACCATGTTGCCTTGGCTGTTAACGGCCCATTGTGCTTGAGAGTCAATGAACAAGCGGAGAGTAATGGGCGAGTTAGGACCAAAGCGGTTATAGATTAATTGGCCGACTTTCTCCACAACCGAGTCGTCAATGCTGCTAGCAAGAGACTCGGCGGGTGTCGTCTGCACAAAGTTGTACATGCAAATAGCCATTCTGGCAAGGGCATGGGCTGGACCGAAGAATTCCACTGTTTGTGTCTCAAGACACCATAGAGCCATCTTAAGGGCTTCTCGTGATTGCGTTGCACGCAGCATCCCGACGAATCCTGCAAACATCTCGGGTACCCACGCTTTAAACAACGTGTGTAATGCGTCGGTGACACGCGTCCGGACAAGGTTGACGTCACTACCACATTGGGCCACGACGTTCAGGAAGTCATCCATTGGAACGAGTCGTGCACGCATGTCACTGTATTGAGTGACGGAGCCTGAACCAACGTCCATTTGGTTTAGAAGCTGGCTGACAGCTGTGGTGATGGAGTGGCAGCAGCGGCCGTGACATTCACTGTCTCGATGGTTCCCTGTGACGCGGGGGGGTTCGTCGGGTCTCGGGGTGGCGGCCATAGCGGAGGCGGGGGAGCCCATTGAGAAGGCGTTTGGGGCAAGTGGTTGGTATTGACGAGGTTGTTGGTGAGAGTGGTGAGAGTGGTGGTAGGCTTCGGGCTCGGGGATATGGTGGTAGTCGGGGGTTGCTGTGGTTGCTGTGGTGGCCGTGGTGGTAGCGGGGTAGTAAGAAGGGATTTGAGAGCGAGGAACCGCGGGGAGTTGTGAGGTGTGAAAATTGGTGATGCTGGGGACAGATGGCATATGCGAGTGGCCTGAGGAACCTAGCATGGGGAAAGTATACGATGCCTGTGTCGACGGGTTAAAGTAGGAAGAGCGGGCGGTTGGCGAAGGAGTAGGCATGGTAATGTGAGATGCGTGAGCGTAGTACTGTGGACTACTACTTGGGACAGGCGGAGCCATCCTAGAATCTAAATGGTGGCCATGTGGATGATGATGAACGGAAGAGGCAAGTGAGGAAGTAGGAAGTCCATGAGATGATAGATTCGGGAGCGGCGAAAGAGTGACTGAAGAGTCGGGAGTCGGAGAAGCATGGAACCGACGACGACGTGGGTTCCGTGGACGTCGGGGAATATGCCGTTGGTATTTCCGGATTCCCCACTTTTCAAAGCGGGTTTTAAACATACGGGCACTGGATAGTCGGGTTAGATTTCGTTGTGATCCTGGAAGAATCGTGAGTGAGCGAGGGGAGGGAACTAAGGGAGGACAACTTACGTGACTTTCCAGTTGTAGGTATTTTGGATATGCTTGAGGACTTCTTTTAAGGGATATTCGCGGTCCCGGTACATGTGGATGATTTCATCTTTGCGAGCTTCCCAGTCGTGGTCCTTTGGGAGAACGTTGTATTCATGGTCCATAGTCGCGGGAGAATCCATCATTGCGGGGCCAAGAGCGTGGTGTAAGGAAACGATTGGATGGGATTGCACCGCGACGGACATTGTGGGTGGTAACGGGCCCGGTAACGGATATGTTGTAGATGTTGAATTTCCGGAAGGTGGTGCGGATATTGGGATTGAAGAAGGGAAGGAGGAGGAAGGTGTCTGTGAAGATGGAGATGCTGGTGGAAGAGGGTCTTGTTGTTCCTGCATATGCACTTGGATACTGATGATTGAGTGGACGACTGACTGACTGACTGACTGACTAACGAGATAGAAGAGTGAGAGTGGTCAGTTTGGAATGATGTATACAAGAGAGAGGCAACAATCAAGAATGAATGGCGAGATAAAGGTCCGCTTCCGACGGGATATGCGGGCCAATGTCTCGCTATATATATATGAATATAAGGATCTCTATGTATACATTGTCTATGTATGTACACACACACACACACACGGACACAGATATATACCGTGGCCAAGCTAGCTGGTTGTCTCCGATCAAACTCCCCACAAAGCTCTTCAAGGCCTGTAAGTATACGCCCTCCCTGTCATTTATACTGTAGTAGTGCAGGAAAGGCAGTCCGGACTAGGCCATCTGTTTGTAAGGACAAGCCATGATGAACTTGGGGTTAGAGAAGGGGCGTGGGGGAGGGGCGTGTAATGATGAAGAAAAAGTGAAGAGCATCATTGCTCGTTCGCTCAGTCTTGGTGAAGACAAGCCACTGAGAGTTTATACGCCCCTCCCTCCCCCCAACTGGCACCCCTGAGCTTTGTCACCTGAACCGGGAGATGGGAGATGGGAGAAGTACTTACTTACATACAGTACAGTACAGGAATACATGTAAAAAGCAAAAAAAGTGACAGTGAACTAGGATTGTTACGGGAAAGATTTGAAGAGGAATTTATTGGGATTGATAGGTTTCTTAGAGAGAGGATTGGATATCGCGGGTTCCGGAGGTCATAGACATATAGGGATCTTGATACTTTGAAGAATGAGCGGTACGTGGGAAGTTGCTAAATATTACACTGTACATGTATATTTTAGTGTTACAATCAATAAAATCAAGTAAGAACGTACGGAATGAAGAAATGCCTGTCCGGACGACCCGCTCGGCCTCGGAATAGATGAATAGGTTAATGTGAATCTTTTTTGTTCTATTTTCTCTTGTAGTCTCTTGTAAGTTTTTACCTATTTAGTCCAGTATGTCAATATATAACCATAATGTACATAAACATAGTCTATTTTTCGTAGATTTTCTCTCCAAGAAAGTTGGATACCAATTCACTCTGAAAAGCCAGACTTTCAAGATCTCGTATATCTTCTTGTTTACAATATACTTTGATAGATTTTTTACTCTTCAACTTCCGTGGATTGTCCAATATTGTGACTGAATTCAGCCACTTATCAGGGATAGTCCACAGTCAACCCTGATACTAAAGACACACAAAACTTAACATCCATAGACATTTTTTGATAGGTTCACGCCCTGTAGTGAAGTTTAGTATACCCTACAAAGGTTTCTTACGGGTTTCTTCTCTTTTTTTATCTGTTTTTCTGTTAAGTTTGTCTTTGATAATCCAATGGTTTGTTTAATACATAGAAAAAGCTTTGAGTTAACCCTATTTCCTTCCATTGACCCAAACATGTACCCTATTCTAATCCACTGCAACAAAAAAAGAAACCTCTATCAAACAGGGCAACTTCCCTTCTTCCAACTTGAATCTACAAAACCTACGCATGTCCTTTCCTGATAATATACCCCCCTTAATCCCGCCTACACACCATCATCGGAACACATAAACTTGATTTCTTGACAAAAATCACCACCGCCATCGGGAATTCCTCAACTAACAAAACGGTAACACTACTCTTCCAAATTCTCCCCCCCCACCACCACCACCACCATCAAAATAATCCCAAAAAATCAAAAAATCCCGTCCGTCTTTCGCCCAAATACTACGCCAGTCCGTCCCAGCATTCTTAAAGTTCCCGCATCGAGAATACGATACCCCCGGTCCCCGTCAGCTGAATTGCGTATGTACTTACTTCATATGCAGCGCACCAGCACCCACACGAAAACCGCGAATCTGTCCGGGTGCGACCTTGGGCCCCTTACATATGTATGTACATACGTACGTACGTATGTATATACATGTCTATCTGTGTATGTAGAACTTGTGCACGACAGGATAAGTTCATTTTCCGCCCAAAGCATTGAAAGGACGTATTCACAGGTATATCACTTTTGTTATAGGCCCGCTCACTCCGGGAATCTACAAAACTTCATAGAGTCTTCTCGTTTATAAATTTCATGTAGTTAAAACAAGACATCAACATTCCTAGTGTACCTACCCCAGTTTCGTTCGCGTGCGTGCGTGCGTGCGTGCCAGTCTGTGGGGTCATTATCGTTCGTCCAGGGGCCGGAACAACGGCAGACCCGCTACGTACTGGTCAACGGTTTGCCACTCTCTTTTTTTTTGGTTTCCTTGCTTGATCATCATCGGGAAACTTGGAAATTAGGCCACTTATAACAGGGATTTTTCGATTCTCTTGGTTTTTTTTTTGAGGTGGGTTTTTCATCGGTGTCGGTATTGCTTGGGTTTTTTCCTTCCCGTCGTAACTACCAACATCACTGTGGCGTTTTCTATCTCATCATAACTTTAGTAACTTCCCGTGTCGTCACTGTTTTTTTTTTGTGTTTTTGAGGGTTGTTTAAACCATTATCCCTCTGTTCTCCTCTGTCTTACTCTTGAAACACCAGCCCATCAACAATTTTTGTGTCTCTAATGTTGTCTTTCAAAACATTCATCCCCTTACTTACCAAACAAATATAATCCTCCCTCAAATCTACTCTAAATCACATCTCCCATACGAAAAAACTCCAAAATCAAAGAAAATCATTCCATTCCTCAATCTAAAACAGGTAAATACTAACTGCGGTAAGCTCGGACGTTGAGAAGACAAAGCTAATGCACTCAGCTTAAATTAGTCCATCTTCCATTCCCATTGTTTCCTTTCGTAGGGTTAAACCCCGATGAATATCCCGATAATCTATGTCCACCACTCTGCCAAGTTTGGTTACACAGCTGATTTATGGTAGGTCCCGCTGTTGCTATGGCCCATGGTTTGTGTGCACCTGTCTCTCTTTTTTTCTTTCTGTTCAAAGCGTCTCAAGTGGATGGGTAAGTTGTTGTTTTGTGCTTTCTTTTTTTCCCGCAGGTGCGTACTACAAACTAGAGACTGGTGACACTACATTCAATCCGCTAATTACCCTCCATGGCAAATTCACATCTTTTCTTTGGATTTTTTTTCTTTTTCGTGTGTGATTTTGATTTTCCCTACCGATGATTTAATTTCATGTTGTGCTTCGCGCTTTGTGACTTGTGTTTAGTCTCTTTTGTGTTCTGCTTTTTGCCACTTTTCTACTTTTGGTTGTCGAGTCTTTGATTGGCGGTAGCTAGCCGTCAGATTTGCCCTGCATGTATGCTGTACGGTACTGTATGTAGTTATGCGGAATGCACTTGCGTGGGATATAGACGTCGTTTTTTTTGGATGCAATCGGAGATTAGAAGTGATGGCCAATAAAAAGGTAAGAACATATGTAAGCAAGTATTTGGATGTAGACTACATCTACAGACTCCCTCTGCAGAATACATCTACATACACCATGATACTTGTCCAAACATGACTTCATCTATCAGTGCCATATAAAGAATCCATGAAGAAAGGAGTTTCTATAGACCAGCCTAGATTAACAAGCTTGTCTAGTTCCCATGGGTTCTCATCATACCATTCTAGTTTAACCCACATTATAGTACCGACACCACGGATCAGCCAGACACCACGAACTAGCCAGTCTCCTCTGATTCCCTTCTAGCTACAAGCCAAGGCATGCCAAAGACCAAAAGCAGTAAAAAAGCGAAAGAAATACCCCCATCACCCATACATTTGACGAACAAAGGACCCGGTGAAACCCTGGACATTGTCGGATCAACGGCAAAGTCTTTTTTGTGTTTTCTTTTTTTTTGTATGTTCGGCGTCTGGTAGGGTAGGTGGTTGGACGTGGGATACCTGGAAGAAAGAAGCCTTTTTTTTTTTCTTTTCTGTTCAGTTTCGCCCGTTGGCACATTTTTTATATGTACATTGTCAATATTGGCCATGGCATCTTCGGTAATGTGGCCGATAAATGAGAAGCCACCGTCGTGGGGGGGACGAGGGGGGGTTCAACTTGGGAAAATCATCACTGCTTGTTGTTAAGCAATAAGCCAGTTTTGGTGGAATAGTGGTGGTGGTGGACTGAACAAAGTACTCTGCAGAAATAATATTGTTTTTTGATTCTTTATAGCGGCGGATAGGATGGATGAAAATATGTGTATCTTGTTGTATATGTACGTCCGTCTATAACACCGGGAAACGTCAAATCCGTATATCAAGAACGAGGTTGTTTGTTTCTCTTTGCTTTGGTCACTTTCTTTAGTCGGTAACTCCCCTCCACAGCCCCAATGGTTTGGAACCACGGAAGGGAACACCCAGACAAAAACAGAAAACGAAGAAAAAAGGCTCCATCCGCCTGGGTTATCTGTCGGCACCATGCGGCCCTAACTAAGCGGGTTGATCAAGTGGGACTGTGCACTTGATCGACATGGCTAGTCGAACTTGACCTGTCTTCCATCACATCACTACTATTATGACCTACACACAGAAACAACCAAACAAAAAAGGGATTTGTCTAAATGCCTTTCGTCTAAAGAGGTCGTCACTTCCTACCATGCATAGTAGCAAAAGTACACCCACAATGACCATGGACATGTCACCAACCAATGACATAAGGAAGCCTCATCCCGGGACATGAACCCCGGACACATGTCCTAGTTAGACCAGCCCGTCTATCTATGTATTTGTCTAGCCTAGCCCGACCATCGTGTCTGTCTGTTCGCCGTAGCCGCAGCGGTAACTAGTCTAGGTCGACCTGGCACTCGGGCTTTCGCTTTTAACCGCATGTGTATATCTATGAGATCGGTACCAAGGGTTCCTTTTTGTTGGTTGGAGCTTGGAAACCAGAGAAGAATGGGAAATGATGATGCATAACCCAGGCGCCAGATTGTTGGGATTTGCAGCGTTGTATTCTCGGGGACTTTACCGGGCTAGTGCGTGTCAGTAGGTCATGGATCTTGGAGACTGATGGTTCTTGTTATCTTGTATGTATGTATGTACAATATGCACTGGTAAGGATGTATCTGCTTACTCGGAGTGAGCGATGGGAAAGGACGGGATTGTTTGGGACTAGTCAAGTTCCCAGCATCGTTGCTTTTTGTTTTATCATGCATGTGTATATGGAACTAGGAAACAAGCTTCTTCTTCGTTAGTCTTCTATGCATTTACTGAAACGTAGTTTTGGGTATCTATTGACCGTTAACAGGTCATGATGCCACTTGTCAATGTCTCTTGGGATTCTCCGTCAAACTAGTTCTGTATCGGCCTATTTCATTCCTCTAGATATAACAGCATTGTTGAGATACTTGACCACCACCCGGATTATAAAAAGGAATGCATTCTGTGCCCTCATCCTACATAACACCAAAAGTTAAGAAAAGAAGGTATTTCCGGACATGACGGGATTCCATATCTAGATCAACTCCGCCTTCATACATACACATCTACACATATTTCTCTATTCGGTATCTCTTTCACCGATCAAAGGCATGTCTGGGACGGCATAAGTGGGGTAATCGATCCTCTGATTCCTTCACGGCCAAAGAACATTGTGACAGGAAGGCCAAGCTGTCAGCAGGCTGGGGCTAGAACAGACCAAGCTGATGAGGGATTCAAGTCACGTTTGCCGTTTGTCTCTTTCCCCCCGCCCTCTGTCTACTGATTTATCCAGATGTAGTCATTACAGGACGGCTTGGTCATTGTTTACTCATGGCCGTGTGTAGTCTCGCTTGGCGGAATCCGGTCATGCTGGGGATCATAGCTTAGTCCTGAAATATCTCGACTAAAGCGTTAGTACGTACGTATCTATTCACGCCTCCCCTGGTCATATCGTCACATTCCAAGCCTTCGTCAAGCCTAGTCATCATATGTATCCATCATTGTGGGATATGACATTGACATCCCTGGACTTGCGGACTTATGTGCCAGACGGAGTTTCTCATCCCTTAGGTAAGGAATCTGGAAGGAAGTGATTGCCCCAGTCTTGTTAATCACGGGAATAACGATATCCATAATTCTTGGTGCGTGTACATGTACATCATGGCAAAAAGGAAGGATCACTTCGCACCAAACCCGAACTCGTCACGTCATGTCATGTATGTACCCTCATTGTATGAATCAAAGACATATATCTACACTATCCGTTCAACGTCGGTCCCGTCAAAGTACATATAGTTCTCTAGTTTACCCCAGAATTCCGGTAGTCTGTCCTGGTATTTTCGGCTTACAACAATTGTCAAGTTGACCCAGACAAGGTGCATCCCAGTGTATGTAAACGGGACTATCCAAGACTTTTCGTTCAAGTCCTACGTACGTACAACCTCCATGTTCTACAAAACCAAACCTCAACTTGAGGCCATCAACTTGCGTTTTGGGTTCCTCCCGCTAAGCGTGTTTGCTAGTTTGTTCATCCAGCTGATCAACTCCACCCAATCCAATCCAGGCAAAATAAAACGGAACCAAAAAAAGAGTCTACCTATAATCTAAGACGCAAGTCAGACACTATCCCCATGCCCTGCAAAGCACACCCAGACACCACCCACAAGTCAGTCACCCGTCACATCAAACCCTTGGTGCAGAAAAGTGCCAAATTTCAACTCCAGGTACCAGGCCAATCAGTGCCTTTCACTATGGTATGGTTACATGTTCTTTCTTAACCAACAGGTTACTATAGCCTTGGTTTCTTCATCCAGTAACCTCGGCGTCGGTACCGAAGCAAATTGTCGGTGAAGCATGGATAAACACCCTCAAGAAGATTCCAAGCATATTCAAAGTATCAAGTCAACAAAAAGAAATCTCGCTCTCACATAAAACAATCCTGGTCCCCCTCACATGCTCGACCGCAATACTGCGTCACAGCCCGTCGCTCACTACTACCATACCAACCCTAATTATAGTCAACGAACCCGGAAAACCATAGTAGTCGGGCCATACAACACTGAATAGAATCCTTGTTGAATGATCCAGTTACACAACGCATAGAAACCCAGGGTACCCCACCCAGAGTGTAGTCATTTTTCTCATGAACCATCTTTCGCACCCACCATTTGTCGTTTTTGTCTTCTTGTCTACTGGTCTTGTTGAGATGAAAGATGCCCGATGAAAGCGCCAGATCAACAAGCTGAAAAATACTCTCGGCTGTCTTGTCAATCATCTTAAGAGAAGATGCAGTTTCCCCTCTTTTTTTTGATACTACGTAGACTGGCAATTGATTGCGCAGCGGCGTCGATGAAGTTTCCGTTATGGGGTCTCTTCACAATAAGATCCTCTATAAACCGCCAGATCCTCGCTTCCCTCCGTCCTTCCCACCGCTTCCTGGCGGCCGAATGACTAGGATATGTTGCAAGGACGTGGTTGATAAAGACAAGGACAACATAGTAAAAAAAGGGAAGGAAAGGAAAGGAAAGGAAAGAAAAAGAGACAAGAACAAACTATAGTCCATACCCAGGTTGTTCTTTCAATACCCACACGCCACTAGTTTTTATTCCTACCCCAAGAAGCCAAGCAAGAACCATGAATAACCCTTGCCATTGCCTAACAAGAATCGGGAATATTTCTCACGGCGCCTTGAACATGGATAGACCAAAACAAGCGAACCAATCATGGAAACCGGTGGTTCGCTTTTGACGGGGGCAATGGAAGCGTAGACACCGGCTGGACAACCAATAGCTTTTTGTTTTTTTCAGCAATGATAGATTTTCCAAGGGTTGGATGGTTTTGCGGTGTGCCTTTGCTATTGGTGGGTGGGTGGGGGGATTCGCTAATACTATGAGAATTGGTGAATACTGTTGATGACCGCGTGATGAGTAGATTATCTTTGGTGGGCTTATTGGGTATCATGTGGGCAGTTATGTACGTATGTATACACCACCACCCATCATATGTATACATGTACATACGTACGTACATACACATAATACTCGCCGCAGGTCTCATGCACGCCATAAATGCCCACCATCCAATACATTCAATACATATTCAACCTATGCAAGTAACAAGTGACGCCAAAAGGAAGGCCTATAGGAAGACCCATAGGATCAAAACATACATACAATCCCTCAATCCTACCGTCGAAAATCCCATCCATCAAAGATTAAGCCCTCAGCCTTCCGGCCAAACTTACCCTCTTCACCCATCTGGTCCATTGATTCCTCCCGGACCGTGCTTGGGACGAATTCTAGGCCACTTCCCTTTTTTCTTTCTTTCTTCTTTCATCTACGTGCATATGAAAGTCCAGCTACAAATGTAACTATGTATATACATACGTACGTACGTACATATGTATGTCATAGAAAGACGGTCTCCTCTCCTATGACCATGGAATACGAGCCCTCCATCTTTTAACTTGGCCATTTCTTACCAGCTACTTGATAATCTGGCCCACAGATAGTCAGCAGCCTCAAAGAGAAAAGAAAACGGTCTACCTGCATACCTTCACACCATGACCTATTTGTGGCAGCCGAGCTGAAGAAGAAAACTCGGCGGGCGGCTGTCTTGTCTGACCTGACTGCCTTTTCGTTTTTTTATATCTTTCATCCTCTTATTATACTATGAGCTTACTCACTTAATAACAGAAAGGAAACACCCCGGCGCCTCCGTCTGTCCTTTTCTTCATTACCCGCTTGTCAATAAAGACACTCAAAGTCCATCCACGTCATAGATATGCCGGAAACCTAGCCAATCACCTTTTGACTACCGCATTCCTTCCTAGCAGGGCTGTCCACCGCCACCTTTACCTATATATGTATATATGCCTATGTTTGCGTGCATAGGAAATGGCGTGGTGAGAGGAATCCTTAAAGATAGCTAGCTGACGGGTGTCTGCCACAAAGCTGTTACGCCAGTCAGCCTTTTTTGACTAGGTTGTCCGCTTGAGTTCTTGTATAACATTGGTCGGCTGTAATATAGCTTGGAGTGGGGACCTTGGCTAAGGAAGGAAGGATTTATGCCGAGGAAGAAGAAAGAGTATACTTGGAAGAGAGAAAGAGAGAAAGCCAACAAGAGAGACAGGCAGAAATCCAAGACAAACTTCCTCAAGTGTCACACCCACTGGTACATACATACATACTGTACATAGAAACACTTCCGTGGCAAGCATTCCGGGCGCATGACATTCCCAAGTCTCCAAAGACCCTCGGGCACTTCCCGTTTCTCAAAGGACAAGCTACTACTACTCTGTCAACCCCGCCACAACCTATAATACCCGGATCCACCCCCACTTTACCACCAAGTCGACAATCACGAAAACCAGAATCCCGCTCCCAACTAGGAAGGATGATGATTTCTGGCTGAACAACGCCACTGAAAAGCCACTGGGTGCAGAAAAGCCGCAATTTGAGCGGATTCAAACGGGGTTTTGCTAGGGAGGGAAGGAGGGAGTGGGGTGTTTTGTTGCCTTGACTGTGTTTGTAGTGGGTCGTGATTCAAGAAGCTCCCTTTTTTTACCCGGCATAATTGATATTGATGGGCATCCTTCCCGTTGAGATTGGCCCGATCACTGTAACCACTAAATGTACTTGGATTCTTCGCATGAGCGGTGTGGGAACCTGTCTAAAGTCTCTAAAGGACTCGGTAGGAAAACGGCCAAGTATCTATTTAGTGGCTCAATAGGCTATCCACCCTCTACAAAGTACCGTACCTCAGTAAAGCAGGTACATGCATCCTCTATTTTAACAATGCCTCCGTCTATCCAGAGATTACATGGCCAGTAAGCTGAAGATGAACGGCGGCGGCTCCCGTCATAGCTATGTAGTTTGTAAAGACTCAGGAACGAACGCCATCTTGAGGGAACCAGATGAGCCACAAGGCACATTTAGAAACTATCCCAATACGACAAGTCGAGGCTACTAACGGTAAGAAAGACCGACCTACCGAACGGTGATCACCCGTACATGTACACCAGGAAAAGAGAGAGAGAAAGAGAAGAAGGAAGGGAGCTTCAAGGAGGGGGTGTGTCGGTTACCTTTGCAATGGAATTGACTTGGTGTCCAAACTTGCTTTTTTTCACCTTCTCGGAGTGTTTTTCTTATTGCTACTATATGGCCATACCGTACTGTAGCTTTCAAAACTGGTGGCATGTAGCCTGCAGGAAACAGGGATCGCATGAGGAACGGCAAGTCTATCAGTTGGTTGGCTGGTCTTAGCCGTTTTGGGGCCGTGATGGCGGTAGGATTGTGGTCTGGTGATGGTCCCAGTGATGGTCTCAGTGATGGTGTTTAATTGTGTTGGTGACGGGCTGCTGCGGGTATGCGGCGCAAGGGAATGGATAGGGAAGACTCCCTGGTGTGGGAGGGAGCTTTGTGCTGCGAAAGGATATGTGGGTAGCCGGTCGCCTTGTTTTCTGCATGGCTATGGCGGTTGGCTGGGTTTCTTTATGACGGGCTGATGGGAGATACTTGATGGAATGTTGATATGGACTTGGGGACTTGGAGATTTCAGGTTAGTGGGGGATGTGTCTTGTAAAGGGCATGTTCCATGGTGAAACAACAACTGGTATCTAGTATGTCTGCTAGTCCACCATCAAGAGAGCAGACTAACTCCAAGGTAAAGTAACCACCACCAAACAGACATCCTTCTAACCAAGACTCTCTAGATACAACCACCAATTCAACACACCCATTTCCATTCCCGCTCACTCACAACAAACTCACCCACCACGAGCCGTCATTCACACTACCCGCCATGTCCACCTAAACCCCACCACCAAAGCCACCATATCCCAAGCCCCGTCCAGCTTCGGACCTGATGTCATAGCCCCAAGCTCCACCAGTTTCAGATACAGCAGCCGTCAAGTCTCCCGCACCCGTCACACATACATACATATCCACATCGGCAACGCCCCTTCCCCATCCCATCATTCCCCGTCCGTCCCGGCCTTCCATTCCGACGGCGTCGTCCGTAATATCCTGGGGTTACTTACTGCCCTCCACCTTTTTTTTTCCGAACTACCACCAGCTTGCAGAGAGACATGTCGGACAACATGTACAGATGGCGTTGGTGGTAGTTGCATCCAAGGTCGGACTATTTCGCCGTGTTACAATGGTACAAATGCCCGAGCTTGCCTTGTGTACCCGCGTTACAAGGGATGTCAAGGAAGGGGTGTTGTCTTGGGAGCTATGTCAAGGAGTGTTGTCTCGAGAGCCATGTCCGAGCTGGGAAGAGTGGATTTGTTATGATGGCGTCATGATGGGTGAAGGGGGTGTGCTTGAGACACGTAAACGGGTCGTCAGCTTGTTGGGCTGTTGGAGTTGCCTAGAGAAGAGGGGATCATCATTGTAGATGTGGGCTCCCGTGGCCCTGTCATTTGATGATTGATGGTCGGCTTTGTGCATTACCCGGGTCTAGTTCCCGTGATATACAAACGGGGGATATAGACAAACGCCGACTTCGAGATGGGCGGGAGTGACGAATGGGTTGCCAGCGTGTTTGTTTATGGAGAGCATAGAGAGGGTCATGACGTGTAGTCAAGGTCAAAGTACTGCGGGAGTAGTCTCATCGAGTCTGTCGTTGTACAAGGAGCCCCTGACATGAAGAGTGTAGTCGGGACTGGAGTGTTACGGGATATTGGGAGGAGGAGAGCACACTGGTGCTGTTATTGAGACGAGGCAAGGTCCATGACGAGTGGCCAAGGTACATGTTGAGGTACTCTGCTGTGTACAAAACTTGGATCCATCGGTTAGGTGACCAATATCACTACAATCTTGACATTCATTCTCAATTTGATACTAACCCTACCATTCAATCACAGGGTTATTTACGATCTCCTCTATTTAGTAACTTTTCAATGGAGCAACTGACTACACAACACCTCACGAACAAGGTTGCTTAAACCTCCAAACCAGGTCCGTCCATGTCCATTCCTAAGCACTGATAGCAAGCACTGATCCCAATCCAAGATCCAAACCACCAAGCAGCATATTCCCGTCCTGTCAAACCAACCACAGAATCAACTATCTCGCAAAAAAACTTAACTCTATTTCCATCAGGTACAGAGACTGTCAGGGTCAGAGGAAAGCGATATCCAAGACACTTACTAGCACGACTTAAGCTAGCTAGCTGGTTCCCGCGTCTGTGCTAGTATATCGAAGCTTTCTAATCCCCCACGACGGGCCCGAAACTAGCCCGTTGGAAGGATTTTCAGTGTCTTCGCCTTGGCCTGTTCGGGAGGGAAATAGGGAGAAGACAGCGGCAGGATGAGTGGCAGATTCATGCATACATACATGGTTTTTGAAAACATCTTGATGATGGAAAGGTATCTTCTACCTATTCTTTTCTTTTTTGCGCCCGGTTTGTTTGTTTGCTTGGGTGGTTGAGTTATACGACGACTTGTTTAGACCCCACCGTCATAGTTCTCATTATAATACCATATCACGCTTTTGTTATAGTTTTCGCCTTGAGTTGGTGTATACCTTTGTTCTTCCTTTTATTGTTATAGGGAGGACGTTACCTAACTGTTACATCCCGTCTTTCTTCGTCACATTCGGGTGACAGCTCTGTGTATAGGTATCTTATAATATCGGCACCGGCACCTTGGCTCCGTCACATTGATATAGCGGAATTTCCATTCATTCATTCATCTCCTTGTTATATCCACCAATGGAGGAACAAAAGGCCTCGTCGCTTAGTGCGGCGTCAAACAATGACCTAGAAGCCATGTCCACCAAGCCGTCCCAAAACGACCTCAAGCGGGACCTTGCCTCCCGGCACATCAACATGATTGCCCTAGCCGGCATGATCGTAAGTCTCTCTCCCCACCATATAAACTACAATCTAACACCATCTCCAGGGCACCGGTCTCTTCCTCTCATCCGGCCAATCCCTCGCCATTGCCGGACCCGTAGGCACTCTCCTAGCATACATAATAATGGGCTTCGTCGCCGCCGGAATCTCCTACACCACCGGCGAAATGACCTCCTTTCACACCGAAACAGGCGGCTTCATCCGCCATGCAACCAAGTATGTTGAGCCGGCCTTGGGAGCTGCTACGGGCTGGAACTTTTGGTATACCATTGCTATTGCCGTGCCGGCGGAGTTATCTGCCGCTGCTACGCTGGTTCAGTTCTGGAATACAAGTGTTAATGTGGCAGTGTGGCTTTCTGTTTTCTTGGTGTTCATCGTGGTGCTTAATTTCTGTGGTGTGAGACTTTATGGGGAGTCGGAGGTTATCTTTGCTACGTTGAAGATTATGTTGATTTTTGGGTTGATTATTGGTGGGTTGGTGATTGATCTTGGGGGCGGGCCGAACCATGAGCGGCTTGGATTTCACTATTGGAGGGTTCCTGGGCCGTTTAACACATATGTTAAGACTGGCTCGGCTGGACATTTCCTCGCCTGGTGGAAAATCATGATTTCTGCCGCCTATTCATACGGCAACATCCAAATTGTCGCCATCTCCGGTAACGAGACTCAGAATCCTCGTCGGAACATCGCCAACGCTACCAAGAAGATCTTTTGGCGTATCGTCATCTTCTACGTTGCTACCATCTTCGTGGTAACTCTGATTGTCCCCTATGACGATGCTTCCCTTTCCATCTCTACCGGTAACGCAGCTCAATCGCCCTTCGTCATCGCCTTCCGCCGCGCCGGTATCTCCGTTGTCCCATCGATAATCAACGCTGTGGTATGCACCTCTGCCATCTCGGGTTCCTCCGCCTGCATCTACATTGCCTCTCGCACTCTCTATGGGCTTTCCAAGGATGGCCATGCCCCGGCGGCTTTCCAGATCTGTAACCGTCGTGGAGTGCCGTATTGGGCTGTAGCGGCTACGTGTGTCCCGTTGCCTCTCGTCTATCTTAACTGCAATAATAACTCTTCTGTCGTTTTCGGATGGTTTGTTAATATTACGACGCTGGCGGGTATGGTCGGGTGGATTGTCATTCAAGGAACATATCTTCGCTTCCTACGTGCACTGCGGGTTCAAGGGTACACACGGGATGACTTGTACTACAAGGCCCCACTACAGCCGTATCTCGCTTACTTTTCTCTGGGCATGGTGGTTTTGGTGGTTCTGTTCAGTGGATGGGATATTTTCTTGAAGGGAAGCTTTACTTCGTCTGGGTTCTTGACGAATTATCTCAACTTGTTCATTTTTGTTGCGTTATATGGGTTCTTTAAGGTTTACTTGAAGAGTAAGGTTGTGCCTTTGGGGGATATCGACTTGAAAACTGACATGGACTTGGTGAGACTCGATAAAGAGGCCGAGGCTATTACCATGCGGCCAGTGGTTGGGGCAGTAGGCCGATTCAAAAGGTGGCTTCGGGAGAATATTTTCTAATTCGGTATCCGTATATGTACATATGTTTCAATACCACGTCTACTCATGTCATTCAAGTATAAAGGCGATAATGGCCATGTTATAGCTTCCACATGTAAGCATATGCACGTCGTCACGGCTCCTATGAACTAGCCAGTGTAGTGACGATCCTTCACCACCAAGGCACGTCAACCATGAGGCAGCATCGATGGATTCCACCTTCATCTGTATTTTTGGTTGGGGCTGTCACCGGAATGGATGGGCCGGGTGTAAGTCATTGACTCAGTTATCCACAATCCGATTGCCGGTCTGGGATCATTAAGGCTTGCGAACATGAGATGACGACTAAAAATGGCATCATAGTGGGATACAATAGGTCCTCGGGATTCAATATGGAAAACCTTTCACCAGTCGGCCGGGAATAGAAAATCTGAAGACTTTGGGACCGGGGGTGGTTGCCCCGTGATCTTGGTAAATCACACCAGTAGCTAGGGTGGTGTGTGTATGATGCTGATGACAGGAGATGAAGGTTTTTTTCGTATGTAGTTGAAGGTAAAAAGCTCATGTAGTTGACAAATCGTGGACATATATTATACATTTGTAGGCCATTGCATATTAAACGTGTGCAGATGCTCTTTTTAATGAGCACCTACCTACTTTAACTTCAACCCAAGCGTCCCTTCCAACCTCAAAAACCATCGCAAACCCGCACAAAAACTCGCCAAAGAGCCGCAAACCTTACTAACACCACCCCATTCAATCTCATTAGCTCAATCCTCATCAAGGCTCAGTCATGAGTCAAGTGGTTCAATATGTCAATAAAGTGACATGCCAAACACACCACCCACCCAACCCACTCGTTCGTTTCCCATCGGTCTAGACAAAGCCACGCACGACGAACTAAATCAGGCCATTTTCCACTTTGGTTGCACGTTTTTTCGGCCCTGTCGCCTGCTAAATGGCATGGGGAGGGACAGGGGTTACGGACTGGAAATGCGTAGTTGGGGTTGGGGTTTACAAGGGTTTGTGGGGTTGCTTTATGGAGTAATGGGCTGGATTTGGTAAGTGGGTTGTGAGAGTGTGAGTGAGTGAGGGTAGGTTCATATGTATGTTTATGTGTGTGTTTGTATGTGGGCAGGTACATACGTGGGAAGTCTGTAAACGCGATTGTGGTTTGATACTGTGCTGTGGGGTTCAAGTCATGGGGATCAACATACACACCCGACAATTCAATCTCACGTTGAACCGGATGGCAAATAATTGACGACTCATACTGTCGTATAGATTTGGCACAGACATATATTAGAAGCTTGGCAAATCATTCCTGCCGCGACTTTCACCTCCATCTCCTTTTCAATCGTCGAAACGAAACCTCAGGTTCTCACTGATGACATAATTCACCACGGACTTTTACACTTGAGACAACAAGACAAGGCATCTATTTTGACTACCGGACATGGGCAGCCTTGTCAAGATGACTGCGTTATGATGATGTTGATATAGCTTTGTTAAGTGCGTTCCTATTCACCCGAGCAGTCTAGTCATGACGATTCTCCGACGTCAACCCGTTCTCGGCTCAACATCCCAAGACTTTTGAACCCCGTCGAAACCTGGATAAATGGTTCCGCTCTACATACCGGAAGATACTACCCAACCAAGCAATTCTCTCATACGTATGTACATACATATGTATCTACATACATGTATGTATATATGCATCGATACTGGAGATTACAAGCTCGCAACGGCAGGGCGACACGGGATTTGGAGGTACACCTTTGGGGGTGTTGTACGACTAACTAACCGCAGGAAGTTGAAATCCCCATTCTCCAACCAATCAAACAGCCACACAGCCAACCAAAACACTAAAAGAAACCCAACAAAGAATAAAAGAGACCCTCGCTCGGCCCCACTCTATCACGCATATGCTGCAACAAGGTCTCCATCGACATGAAATGAAACCTCAATCTGCAGCGCGTATACTCCAAATCACAAGTGAGTTGTGATAGAATTTCTGAAAATCGGGATCTTTTGTGTCGGGGTTGTTATTTACTTTTATCAGATATCACCAAGGCCGAGGCAATAAGAGAAATCTATGTATGTACATACATATGTACATAGTAATGGGTGTAGTCAAAATGTATGTACTCGTATACGTATAGACGATCGCTAGTGTCCGATTAACAATGCCAAAGTACGGAAACTGTCCTGCCCTGGCCCTAGTCTGGCCCTGGAAAAACTAGAACGTGGCAATCGTGCCAGAAATGGCCGAGACTCAGGTCCATGACGAGGTGAACGCCACAGCGTCTGGGAATTTCCCTTTTAGGATTTGAAATGTGCCAAGATGCGGCTTTTGATTATGGGTGGATGATTTCACGAACCTCGTGAATTCACAGTTTTGTTTTTTTTTCCTTTGGGGTGGGGGGCTTTCGTTGGTTCTTGTAAGTTATAGTTACATGCACTTGAATTATTAGTTACCGACCGAGTATTCTTGCTTAGTCAGACATTTGGAAAACATGGGTTCTCGCTTGAGGGTCACATTCAACTTATTGGGAACTAGGATTTCGTGAAGAATAGTTCCCTCTTAAAACGGCACATGAATGACCTCACAAATGACTCTCCTATGACTACATTTCGTGTAATGAAAGTTTCATGAGGCTCAACGGCCCGGAAAATAAGGACCCAAGGCCACGATAAAGTGGTTATAGCTCCCGGGGATGCCAAAACCGCAAGGCATCAATCAATGTCGCTCTTTGTTTGTCGACAAGGCAGGCATTTGACATGGTGAATAATGAAGTCTCAAAGGATGAAGATGACGAAGGATGGAATTCCCGATAATAGGACCGCCAATGTGTCAAATATGCAGACCGTTGAGCCTCCCGGATAAGTCAGGTGCAAAACGGACCAGAATAGGACGCCATGAGACCACTTGAGGGGACAGAGGTTCCGTGTCCTCCCGGTAGGTAGAGTAGGGCTTTTGTTGTGTTGCGATGCATCCCACGTTCGGCATTAGAGGGGAGAGGAAAGTGGGGGGACAGGACAAGGGATTGTCTAAGTACATTGACATGTTTGTGTGTGTAGGTCAATTGACTCGTAGACTTTTTGTAGTGTAGATATATTGAACAGAAGTCTATACATGAATGTGTACATACAGTCTTTACATACGTACTCATACACGTAGGTAAATCCCTAAACACCCACGCCTCGCGCCTCCCACTCCCGTCTATCCCACTCTTCGATACAGCAACTACCCATCATCCACCTCATTTATCAACCATCTACGTATGTACCATTAGTACTACGCACTATGTGCAACGTATAGACGCCCCCCACTAAGCGCTAAGCTGAAGGTGACCCGTGAAAAAGGACCCGCTACCAGTCCATCTTCACGCCGTCATAGTTCCTCTTCCCCCCCTCTTCACGCACCGTCGGCCCCTTCCGCCCACTTCGTAGTACGATATCTGCGCTTCTGACGGGCCTTCGGAATCGTTGGCGAAAAATGCATGATTGACAGGGGAGTGGAAGACGAGCAGGAGGGGCTGGCTGGTCGGCTTGTGGTGTGGCTATAGGCATTATATATGGAGGTATACATGTATGTAGCTAGGTACTTACATACGTACGTACATAGACATTTACTTGGACATATATCTCAACTTGTGGATTTGCCCGAGACTGGGAATCACTTCTTCCGCATCTGGTAAACAGTACAGAATCGCACCACATGGGGCTGTGCTCAAAGGTAGGTTTAACCCCTGACCCTAGTATATCACAGGTGGTATTCATGGGAAAAGCATGAATCAGTTATGTCAGTCCGTTCGCTGAGCTGGGAGGTTCATGGACGGGAAATGGGCGTGTTTTGTTTTTCAAGAAGTGGAAAGGAAAGTTGGTGGATTGTATCATGATACGTGTGTAGCCAACCGGGTAGAAACGCCAGTTTTTTTCTATCCTTATGGCGGGAGGAAATGAAACGTTGGCCGAAGTGGGTGTCTCGAAAGTCGAGATTGGCGGTGTTTTTTGTGGAATCGTGTGTGCAGGAAGTCGGCCGTTTCTAATTGCCGGGTGTCCCGTTGGTGTATGTATGTACATATGTATGTACATACATACCTTTGGAATCTACTCCGCCCATGTCTTTGTATGTTTGTATAGTGAGCGGATGGATATTGTATACCTATGTACCTACCTGCAGATGCACATACATACATAGCTGCGCATTGGAGAAATTCCAGTTCATGGCGCACAAGCGGGATCTATGCTGGCATATGTCTCCAAAAGAGGAGGGCTTCTCGATGTTTCCCCAAGTAGTATGTATTTTTCGAGTGGAGCGGTTTTTTCTCTTCTTATTTTCGCCACTTGGTGAGTATGAATGAGAATGAAAAGGAAGCGAGAAGTCTTCATAACGTATCTCATTGAGTGAGGGAAATCACGAGAGTATGACGTGGGTGAATTCTGGAATCGCAGCGAAGATAATTATTCGGCGATGGGGGCTGCCGATGGATGCTTTCTTGCACTTGAGGGTCACGGGTACGGAGGATGAATCTAGAACATGGGCATTGCTTGTCACCTATAGGAGGAGATGTACACCTACATGTACACATGTGTGTACAACGCATCTAAATATGCCACTCTTTTTAATCTGTTTAGTAGAACTCCGAGTTTCGACCTATACTAATACTAATGTATATATGTACATACGTATGTATATAACCCCACGAAAGAGCAAGTATAATTCACCATCCCGCCTGCACGTCCAGGCCACCAGTTTTGTAGAGTAAATTCGCTTGTCGTGCATCCCGATATTGACCGACTTCATGCAGGCAGGCCAGTACTAGTTCGCCCCAAGGAACAACAACCAGAGGACCATGTGTATCTACTTTTCACATCTCGCCGAACAACGGCCACCAGGAAGGACAGAATACGCATGTGAGAGGTGTCCGTCCCCTCCATGACACCAAAAAAAATTCCGTCCGGCCCGCTAATACATGCTTGTATGGATGGAGGTGCTCTTTGTTTAAACTTGTTCGATCTCAGACCCTTCACACCCATTCTCAAATGGTACCATTTCTCTTTAAATCGTGGCTATCATGGCCTGCTCGGCGTTTCAATCCGTGCTTTCCCTCATATAATAATTGGCCTAGGGCCCGTAAAACTACTACCATAGGGGAAGGAGCATCAGCAATGGGAGGGGTGTAGACAAAAGGAAGGAGGTCGATTGACAGGGGTGAATGAATGGGTAGTTGGTTTAGTTGGTAAGCCAGGCTCACATCGATTGGGGTCGATAAATTCAGTGTCTTTTTTCGTTTATTTTTTTTTTGGCTTAGAGACTGTTTTGGGGATGTTGTAGTACCTACTTGTGTACCAATATGCGTATGTACCTTCCCCCTCCTCTCCATCTAGCTACGGCCAACGTCAAGGCCCGGCCGCTAGTATATAACATGCGTCTCTTCCCCGACTTGTGTGTCTCGAGAATGACTTGTCTATCTATCATCTCCAGCAACTTTTGTCATTGAACATCATCTTTATTGTCTTCGACATTCTTGTTCTTACTTATACATTAAGAACTTGTCCGGCAATATCTATCTCCAACTTGCCCCTCCATTATACTTTGTCTTCTCAAAGTCTTTCAACGTTATTACTTTATAACATCTTGTTATCATGGCTACTACTATGTCCCAGAACCCTATGGGGTACTACAACAAGCAGGTAAATATACCAATCTAATAGTGATGTAGCTTTGGAAACACCCATTAACACTGCTTCTTCGTCCCATCTCAGGTCTTGAATCAGAGTCCCGATTCCCAAGGGCTTTCATCATACCCTTTCACCGACCAGTACAACCAGTTTGGAGGTGATATGTGGTTACAGCAACAGACTCAGCCCAAGAACTTCTTCGTATCTCCCGAGGCAATCATGCCCCGCACTGCCTCCGAGAGTCCCTCCATCATCCCACTTGACCTAGACACCACCGCAACCGGATTCACCGAGCCCCTCACCGACAACCTATTCCAAAGCTCGCCCATCGACGGCCCCACCATGATGTTCCAGCCCTTCTCCAACGTGACGAATGCCACCTCTTCCAGCACCTACGACTTCCTCGCTTCCCCAACCTTTTCTGTAACTTCGCCAATTGGCCATCGCAAAACCGTCAGTGACGTCTCAAGTAGCGATAGTCTTCGCAGCAGCACTTCCCCGCCACCAATGAACCCCGTGAGAACCACCCGGTCTTCTGCGCCCTCACGAACAAACGGGCTCGTCACTGGTCGGAGAACTACCCTGCCTCCCAAGAAGACTACCCACAACATGATTGAGAAGCGCTATCGCAATAACCTCAACGACAAGATTGCCGCTCTTAGAGATGCCATCCCCGCTATGCGTGTCATGGTTCAACGTTTGGAGAACCAGGTCATGACTGGTGGGGACCTTCCAGAAGAGGACGACGAGGAAGACTTGGATGGCCTTCAACCTGCAAACAAGGTTAACAAGGCTACCATTCTTAGTAAAGCGACAGAGTACATTGCCCACCTTGAGGCTAAGAATAAGGCATTGGCAAGCGAGAACTCGGAGCTTAAGAACAAGGTGTCGGATCTCGAGATGGTTGTATTATGCAAGCCTGAGCCATCTGAGATGTGGGCCTAATGGTTCAATATCTCTCATCTTCTTGTCTACTTCCTTTTTTTCTTTGTACTATATACCCATATTTGCTTTGAGTCGTTTTAGGACCCAGAGCCTGATTAGTGTTGTTATTTTTTTGTTATTTTCTTTTTGTTGTTGTCAAAAGACTACGAGCGATGATTTCGGGTTTGGCGTTCGGTCCCTGGGTTTTATACTGCTACTGCTGCTCTTGATATGGCCTTTAGACCCTGCTTCATAAGGGATGCGGACATGGAAACAGTGAAGTTATCACGGTGTTGATACATGGCGTTGGATTTTGCTTTCTTTTGTGCATATTTGCTGTTTGGTTGGAAAGTGAAGGGGGGTATAGATTGCTTTTGAGCAAGTCTCCAAGAAGACACTGGCTGTAGTCTTAATTGTTGTTTGAATTCTCACCTCTGTAAAATACATTGCTTTTCTGTTCCACTTTATCTTGATTTCTTTGGTATGCTTGTTTTCACGTTCTGTTTGTCCTCGGCCTTGTTCTATTCTCACGCGGGATTCATCCTTTCCCCTATATCATGACAGTCCCGGATACGACATATACAACATTCGGCTCGTTCACCGTCGTTCCTTCTTCTTCGCAACTCTCATAAAAAATCGAATCGGCCAGCTCCGCCTATATTAGCTGAACAGCTATTCATCCTAATACTCGCTTCTACTCTTGGAACCTTGGAACAAATAACTGCTGCCCGCTTTGGGCTTAAACGTGCGTCTTCCATGTAACAGCCTTGATAGAAGGATCCCGCACATGCACAGGTGGAGACGAGAATTATCGTGGGTGCATTGTATGGTATCGAGGTACAAGGCGAAATCGGTAGATAGGTTAGACATTGTTCTAACCCGATGCTACTCATCTTGTCAAGCTGACAGTCTTCGAGAACCTCTTTGAAGGTACGATTCACATCACCTGATGGATAACAATGCGTTGATGCACAGATTCTTCTGCATTAGTGACTATTTTATAAAGGAAACTGTCTTTGTACAATGAAACTAAACCCCCACGTCTGGTCGTTGGAACCGCCCGATTAACCTGTGAAGAGTACCAGTGTGAGTGGATCACGAGAATCTCGGCATGCAAAGATAATGGACATGTGTCCGTGAGTAGGGGTTCTTAAGCGGGATTCCCCGGACTACGGGAAGTTTAAAGGAAACGCAATGATAAGACCCTTTCTACACCCCCTTATTACCTATCAGGTAACAGCCACTGCAACTGTCACTGTCACCGTGGCCATGGGCCCATCCCACCTGCGTACATAAACATGACTCTGTCCACACATATCCTTGTTCCAAATGCTCGTGGGGTATCCAAGACGGCCCGTCTGTCTGTCAATTCACCCGACGAACTCCTCGGCCCCCCTAAAAGCAAGAAAGGAACTCAGACAATCGAACCATGCCATCGCCCACCCATTTAGCCGCCGAAAAGGTAGAAATCGCGGCATTTACGAGGCGCCGTTGAATGCCGCAAGATTGGGCGAATTGGTCTTTAGGTTGGAAACAACACCGCTGGATCCTAGGGCTAGAATCCGCTTGGTCACAGCCGCGGGCGTCGTGAGGGATTCTAATGCCATAAGGTAAACGGCAAGACCCGCTACGTGCGGAGATGCCATTGATGTTCCAGACATGGTAGCCAGGGCGGTGTTGGAAGTGTAGTAAAGAGATTTAATACTCGACCCGGGCGCCAAGATGTCAACAGAGGATCCATAGTTCGAGTACGATGCCTCTCCAAATGTCTTATCTAGCGCCCCGACAACAAGTGCGTTGGTCGCACTAGCTGGCGACTTTGTCGATGCATTGACATTGTCATTACCCGAGGCAACCACCGTCAAAATACCCGCAGAGTAACCAGTAGCAATCGCATTATTCAGCGCATCTGATTTCGAACCGCCTAGATAAAAGGGGAAATGCGTGTTAGCGTGATATCCTTTGACAATCGGTGATTTCGGAAGGTCCCGCGTCTTACACGGGTGTTACACAAGACTATGGTAATGCAAGGGGTCAGAAACTTACTAATTGATAGGTTGATGATGGCCTTGCCGACACGGTTGGTGCTTTTGATGTTGCTGACGGCCCAGTTATATCCGGCGAGGATGACGGAGGTGGAGGTGGAACTACCGGAGAATACCTTGACGTCGATAAGATTGGTTTTCTTGGCGACGCCGTAGGTGGTGGACCCGATGATCCCGGCGACGTGCGTGCCGTGACCAACTGCATCTTCAAAGGTCCCGCCCGCAGCGTTATACCCCTGGCTAGCACGTCCACCAAAATCCGTATGCGTCGTCCGGATCCCAGAGTCAACTACATAGACATATGTCCCCGACCCGGCGGTCGAATCGTACTTGTACGTAGTCGCCTTATTGTTATGAGCGGAAGTAGCAGCGAGACCCCAGTCAGGGTTCGCCTGGGTAGTCACAGAGGAGATGGTAAACACCTGGTCTTCCTCAACTACATGGACATCGTCCGAGGCAATGATCTCGGCAATGGTAGCTTCGTCAAAGTGGCCGGCGTAGGCTTGGAAAGCGGTGTTGTTGTATAGGTGGGTGAGGCCGGAGAAGGTGGTGTTGCCGGACCGTTTGGCAAGGTTCCGGGCGTGGACGCGGTCGACCCAGTCGAGGTGGTCGTTGAGATGGTGGGTGGCGGTGTCTTTGAGGGTGATGATGTATCGGTTGGAGACGTCGATTTCGTGGGTGGAGTTGGTGGGGGTTCTGGCTATGGGTGAGGCAGCTGAGATGGTTGCGGAGGCAACGAGGGCGGTGAGTGAGATGAAGAACTTCATGATGTCGAGGCAGATCAAGAACGAAGTAAAGTAGAGTAAAGAGAAGAATAGAGAGAAGACTGAGTTTATAGAATGGATCAGAAGAGACAAGAATGTGTGAATGTGTTGATGAGGAAACAACAGGATAACAAGAGGGAATGTGTCGTCTTTTATCCTAATGCGCCGTCCCCATCACCACTCTGAATCTTCATACCAAAAGCTCTCGGTCTTAACCGTACTCTTCTTCTCGGCCATCGCCACAAGCATCCAGGTCGTGGGAACTTCAAACGATGACCTAGTGACGACGCGATAGTTCACGGCCTCCGCATCAAGATAATTACTCCGCGATATTCACCATTTACCTCCTCGCCTACTCCGTGGACAAGTCACGACAATAACTAGTACCTCATGAAAAACTCCTCCGGTTATCGACACCATTACAAGCGGTATCCGGGACTATCTACACCCCTCACCATACCAAAATAACTTTAACATTCAAGACACCCTTTGTGTAAGGACACATGTTCCTGAGAATGCCGCTAACTCTGGGGTACCCCGTGGGGCGTCCATGGAACAACCCACCATAGCCCTCCATCCTCCACGTTTCCACCCACCAACCGCCACGAGTTTTCCATCGTCATCCGCCACAAAGGATCTAGTCCTCTCTAAGCGACAAACCCTCCCACCATGTGATCGCGCGGGGAACACCGCAGTGTCCATCTCCCCAGAGAAACGAAAATCAGAATACCACAAGAACCCAAGTACGGACATACGCCCTATCCACCCAGATCATAGACCCGATAGTACCACGCCATCAAGCCCGGTTAACCACATCAGGAAGGCTATCCGAGCCAAGTGAGACCTTTGCCATGTGTTCGAAAAACATGGCATATTCCAGACGTCCATTCCCTTCTCAACCCTTCCATTTCCAATCCCACCACCAAAGAATCCAGGAACACGACGCCCAATTCCCAAATGTCTCAAAGAAAATTCAACACAACCACCCAACAAAGGGAAAAAGCTCGACATCAAAACTCCCCCGTATTCTCCCTCCACGGCGAGTTCCATCGCCGATCGATACCCTCTTTGCCAGATCAAGGAAGAACCTTGCCGGGCCGACTAATTATACCAAATGCATCTTTCCCTTGGACACGACTAACACATGTCGCTTCCTCCGGGGAAATGTTGTGTATGGAAATCATATGGTCGACTTCCAAACTTGGCTTAGACTATCTCCCGACTGGTATAGAGTGAGACATTCCACGTACAGTGAGGTTCATTCTTGTGACCGATATCCGAAGGGAGAGTGTCCGTACGGGCGAATTTGCATTCTTCTTCTTTTTGTAATCGATAGATCTTTCTAGATGGGTTATACTTCTTCGTTAGGTTGAACACGACTGTGAAAGGGGCCACTTACATGTCTACGTATGTATGTACCTTCAGAATAAACCTCAGACATTGTTTACAGTTACACTAAAAACCTACCAATCAGATGTAATAGGCAGCTGACAGTTGTATCCTGGTCCCACTATTCTGCAACTAAAAACGCAAACACTTTTGACTGACAGCTTACATGAACTCAAACAACTACACCTCAAAAACTGGAAGCGAAGAATACACATTGCGAAAGAGCATATTAACCATTATCTAAATACCAGTATATAAAGAAGCGAATAAAAACAAGCAGCAAAATTAAGGCGAATCAAAGCCACCTTAGAGAGAAACCAGCCATAACGACCAAGCGTAGAATATATGGAAAAGAATAACGATATAGACAGGAATTAAGAACACATCCTTGGTAACAGATGTCAAGGTGAACATGATGCAGGATACACAACAATGCAATGCGACGCTTGTGCGTCGAGTTCCAGTCCTGCAGCAACCTTTGAGCGGACATCTAAGTCTCGCTTGGCACACAAAGACTAAAACGGTAAATGGGAAAAAAGAGACAGGTTGAAGATACAAAAAGAAGAGAGAAAAATAAACAAAGGAAAATGTGAACAGCCTATCAATCACCATACAAGACGATTGAGGCCAAACTGTCACGGGTTACACCCAATTTTGGTGCCCGTGATAGAAGAGCGTATGGTATAGACGTTTCATGGGGCAAGTGAAAAAAAGACATTCATAGGGGAGTATGTAAACGGTACAGATACTGCAGATCCATAAGCATTATCTGAATCCGAAATACAACCTCTCCCTTGATCGTAAAGGTACAAAACAGTAGAGCAATGCAGTATTACAAAAATGTAACCAAATGGAAACCAATATGGCTAGTCAAAGCAAGCGGTGGGCTTCTACTATCATGTTGGCGCGTAAAACTGCATCATGGGCCAATCTGTTTGTAAGGGATGTTGTTGTGTCTGCATGGGCTGGTTCATGGGCGACTGTCCCTGGTTGGAAGCTTGGGACATTGTCTCGTCCATAACACTGCCGTTAAAACTAGACCAATCTGGGAAGTTCTGTTGCATGCCAAAGTCGTATGCCATGGCTTGGGTGGCGGCTATAGCTTCAGGCGGCGGTGGTGGAAGAGCACGCTCAAGCGAAGACCGACGAAGAGACCCAGACGACTTGAGTTGTAGTTGGGGCATGCTTTGGGGAGAAGACAATGTGCCAAACATGGGTTGCATCATGGGCTGGAACTGAGCGTATGTTGTTGGTGAATGTGGTTCCCCTGTCAATAAAGAATGCGAGCTATGTCTGTGTTGCAATTGTTGTTGTTGCATCTGATGCTGCATTGTCTGCATTTGTTGAAATTGCTGTTGCTGCTTCATAGCATCCATGTTGGCATGTTGTGAAGCATGTTGCGACATCATGACAGCACCGGGTGAGATTGGCGAAAGCGAAGATTCCGGAGGTGTGGGATAAGACATGGCCTTTGCATTTCCAGGCGATTCCAGGGCCATTGGCATCGGAGGCATGGCAGGCGCATATACAATATCTGACAAGTCATATGCCACCTTGACGATATTCTCTGCTTCTGTTTTGTTGCCAGAGAAGAACTCGAGAAGATCTTGCAACTGCCCAGGACACTCGTTTTCCATGAATCCTTGGGCTCTACCAGTCTTTGTTGGGTTCCAACTGAAGTTCGGCGCGACCTCACCATGCTTGGAGGCTACATACTCCTTCCAAGCTTCATGAATCAAAGGCTGGTGAAGCAAACCATAAATAACCCGCGAGTGCATCCAGTCCGTCTTGCTCTTCCCAGCCTCAAAATGACGGGCAACGTGTTCGACGTGACGTTCGCGCGACGGGTGCAATGCTGAACAAAAACCACAGGCCCAGTACTTGCGCTTCCTTAAAAACTTGACAACCTTTTCACTATGCGGGCAAGTTCTGCAACCATGAGAGCTCTTGTGGTGCTGGTTGAATGTGTTGGCACCCCAAAAAGACCGATTGCATCCTGGTTCGGGGCACGGGTACTTCTTCCAGCGTTCGTGGAACTCTTCTTCGTGTCTTTTCCAGTCATATTTGCGCTTGAAGCGGGTCTCGCACGAAGTACACCAATAAAAGTTTTGTCGAGTGTTTGTCCACGACGCTGATGTGGAAGCTGGTGCGCTATATGTGCTGGCCGCCGAAGATGCATTACTCATAGCCGAATTTTGCGACCAGATGCTAGCATGACCGCTAGAACCAGAGCTTGTTGACGAAATGGAGATCCTAGGATGGTGACCACGAGAAGCGTATTGGTTGACGGGCTGGGTATTAAACACTGGCATTTGCATAGCACCTAAAACAGGGTGTTAGTGTAATTCATCAAAGAGTGGTCCTATAAGTATAACATACCCGTCTGATCCATTTGGTGGGCTGGCATTGATTGTGGCTGTAGTGGCGAGGATGATAACTTGATCTCAGGGACCTGTGACTGCGGGGGGCAGGACATTGGTTGCCCTGACATGTTGACTGGCATACCCTCCTCCTTTATGGGGGTATGAGGCAGAGACGGCGTTTTAGGAGGCATGAGTTGTTGCTGTGTAGGGGAGGCTGATGAGTCGGCGATCAAGGCGAAAAGAGCCTCACGCGATATTCCGGAATCCATTAGAACTTGTAGGTTGCGGCGGGCTTCGTTCAGCACATCGGCTGGTGTGTCGTTGAGAGAAGGATCCATGATTGCGAGAGTGTCGTCTATAGTATTTATTTTGGTGAATTGTGTTACCAAAAGGGCGGATAATAGATTAGGGAGGTGGTTGTCGCGGACCAATATGCCGTTAATCTAGGACAAGATACACCGTCCTTTTTTTAATTTGTTCACAAGACAACCCGGTGTCGTCCTGATTGATGTGCGACAGTGTACAAGTCAACAGACGATGATCGTCCTCGTGATACTTTGTCGAGTATCCAGTAGTGTTGTGCAGTCGAGTAACAAGCGAGGATCGCACAGTTGCCGGGATGGATGTCGGATCTCGACGGCACAGGGAGCAACAGAAAAGCGGCAACTTCAAGACAAGCGCGGCGCGAGCGGGTACAAATGGGTACAATAGCAGCAAACGGTGATTTGTGGAGTTGGACGGAAGATTGCCGAATATAAAGTAGTAGACCAGAGACACGCGCACGAGGTCTAGGAATGACGTCGAGAAGGTCAAAAGACAAAAATCGAAATATTAACAGTGGCGGTGGGCCAAATTGTAAAGGCGAGAGTCTAGACTAAGTGATACGTCTGTGTTGGATGACTTTTTTTGGGAGAGCGAAGGGCAAGTTCCGGAATCTAGGCGCAATGGTTGTTGAACAAAGAGACTAAGAGTTATTGATGTTTCTATGCGACTTTCTGTGATGGCGCGCGAGTAGACAAGAAAGCTGTAAGGCGAGAAGGATAATGAAAGAGTAGTGAACGCGCACAAGTGAGCAGTGAGGCCCGGAAAAAGATAAAAAGCGAGTGAATGGGGCCTGGGTAAAAATGCGAGTATTTTCTTGTTTCCAACTTTACTCCATAGAAAACAAAACAATAACAATGGTTGAGGCGATGAGAAGCTCAATAAACAGGGCAAGGCGATCCGGGGAGTTGTGGTTCTCGAAGCAGTGGTGTACCGTAGATTAGACAAAGGCAAACAACCAAGGATCACTGATTCTGTAGAGACAGGTCTGGTCTGGAGACTTGTCAGCAGTGATTTTGGACCAAGGCTCAAAAAAGACAAAAAGAAGAGAAGAAGCAAAGAGAAACAAGGAATGGAAAAGGGTAAGACCGAGCCCGAGAAGAAAGAAAGAAACTAGCCGTGACAATAAGGTGTCGGAAAAGGCGGTAATGACGGGAAAGTAGCGAGAAAGAAAAGAATCTCAGCTGAAAACCCACGACGAGAAAAAGAAAAACAGAAATTCAAGCAAAAAGGGAAAAACAATCAAGGCAACGGGTTGACGGATGACCAAAGAAGGGGGACCAGGAGTCAAAAGAACGACTGTGCAATTTCGACGAGGGCGAATAAAAAAGCAGTAAAAAGAGAAAGATTTTTTTGAAAAAAGCAGGGCAAAATTAGAAATAAATGGATAGAAAGTAGAACCTAGACAAAAGTAGTATAAACAAGGTGAGTAACTGTTTAGTTTTGTCTGTCAAGCACGGGATATGATGTGAAGAGTCCAGATACATGTAGCCAAAACGACAGACGAGTTACAGGTTTTCATTCAAAGAAGCTGTGCATCTTGATCGCATTGATGATAACCCAAGTCAATCAAAACTTGTTTGTAAACGATGTTGACGGGACTGTATGTACAAGGGAACGACAGTCTGGGTGGATCGATCAAGCGAGGACCCGAGGTCTATGTGTAGTTTCGTAGTGACAGTTTAGTCTAGTGAAGAGAAGAATAAAGAGTAAAATCCCGCCAGTAGTAGAGACATACAGACAAAGGTTAGGATTTAAACAGGGGCAAAAAAGGCTGACTCGCCCTAAAAAGACCGCTATTGTGGTAGAATCTAGAAGCTTATAGCGGACGCTAAAGTTGGGGTGACAGTAGAGTAACCACTGTACATATGTGTTCTACACTTAGTTCAAGGAGACATAAGGAGGTTTTTCTCACAGCCGCCTTGTTTCCAGGCTAGGGAAAATCAGATACTGTAGTATTCACTTTAACGGACAATCTTGCTGATTTCCGTGTAGAATATGCCGACGGATTATGAGTATCAATACGGGGTGAATGTCAGCATTTGACCTAATACGACGTTGTTTAGCGGTAAAGAAGAATTGATAACGACAACAGGTATTTCTGGGTTTTGTTACTTGGTAAGTGGAGTTTACAGTGGATGCTTATATACTTGCATATATCCAACCAAATGGTCGGAAACATACATAGACAGGAAATGTGACTTGAAATTACTATAGACAATAGCTTGACGGGCTATAGCCAAGTTTACGGAGTTTTCCCGTGATGAACAATTTATAGATGCACTATATATTTGCTTATGTCAATGACTTGTTTAGCGCTATACTCCTGGAATGGTTCCGAAAGAAAAAGTGGGCATCAGAAAGACGGGCACTTTTCTGTAGCAAGGCGAAGTGCACAGGGATATAGTTGTGTAAAGCCAGGGGCGCTCCCGTGATTTAGAGGTTACAGTACATACACATATATGGTTAGCAAAAGTCACCAAGAGATGTGTATCTACAAAGGCATAAACTACATTAGATTTCAATCTGACAAGTACCATATGATCAACAAGTTATGAGATGTATAGCAAATACACATACAAACAAGAGACTTTTCTTGACTCTCACGATATCTAGATTCGGGACTTGAAAACAATGCAAGAGAGAAGAGAAAAGGTAATTCGGTGGGGTATTTACATACAATGGTTACATTGGTGGTAATGATTCCTACGTCGTCTACGTACACACTTGCAGAGAGTTATGTCTGTAAACGGCAACATTTTGTTTTGATCTCTGTAGCTTCAACCCTTTAACAGACCTTAAGAAGCGTCGTCGTAGTTTTCACTAGTCCATGTACACATGTGTGTCAATATACACATCTCGTCTGAATCTCCAATAGAGATGTATGTACACAATCAATCATGTTGAAATACTTTGCAAATCTTGCCAGAAATCCTGCCAAAATGGTGTGTTAATCCGCCACCACCATGATTCCTGGCGACTATTGTCCGTGCTTCTCGTCTAGCAATGATCCCATCACCTATCCTAAAAGTACACAAAAAGTTGTATCTCTGTATCTATTGTACACTCAAGAGTACATCCAAGATATGCGCCCAAAGATTCAGTGCTCTGAAAACCCCCACTCCAATCAGCTTGCTCTGTATCACCCTCCTAACTCCCAAAATTCACAATTGCCCCTGATGCTCGTCTTTATGAAACGACGGTGGCTTTTCCATATTTGCCCAGTCTGACCTTTTTGCCACGACTGTGACTCGAGAAGCCGCTTGTATGTATGTATGTAAATCATCTGTCGCACCAAGGTAGTCAGGCTCACTCTAGAGCTGGTTGTTACTGTTGCTGCTGCGGCTCAACCCATAACGGTCCAACAGGGAGCGGATGTCTGGGTTATGGATGACTTTTTTAGTGCTCTATTTGTGGCGCCGCTTAGGTATTCCTGTTGTCATGCCTGGAGATTAGGGACGCACATGGAGCTTCAACACTAAACCTGATTGCGTTAAGAATCAAGGACAAATGTCAGCATCATAAATCCTACAGGCTCTAGAGCTATGTAGTTTCTATCACAACCTGGGTTCAGTACATAAAAAGATGGATACCAATCTTAGAGGAGCATACTTCAATGTTTATGTTTTCCCCCGCTACTTTTCTCAAAGTCTCCTATATTTTGTATAAGGTTGTTAAAGCTTGACTCTATAAGCTATAAGCCAGCTCGGTTAACAACAGAGTCACGGGATTCAATGATTGGCGAATCAGCTAAGCCGGGTTATGGTGGATTTAGCGCCAACTTTGTACAATAAAAACACGAGCCAGTTGTTTGGGACAAATCGATAGTCCTCTAAGTAAACTGTGCGCTGAGTAATAGTAACAAAGCAAAAAGAAAAAAACGGCCGACTTTTGTTATGAGTGACATCATTGACGGGTGAGATTATTTCGGCAATAAGCAGAATAGGAGTTGACTGAATTCAAGAGTCTTGATACTTGTGGCCGTGTAACTTGATTTTATCTGCACACAAGTGGCAACGAAAAAAAGTAAGGGATGCCAGCTGATCTACACATGAGATGCCTTGGCGTTGAAAACCTTGTCCAGTCAGTGGGAAAGATGACATCTCCATATGGTTACAAGTTTTTTAGTAAACACATCCATAGAGCCAACAATCAGCCACCATAATAGTGCTTGCCTTGTCACAGATTGCAGTTCATCCGCTGTCGTAGTTCGCGTCAAGTCTTTCCAACATGTACTTCCATGTGTGTGTACAACAACGGCTGTTAGACAATCCGTCACATTTTATAACTGGTAGTCTTTGATTATTCATAAGGGTGTGTTGGATTTCAGCCCAGTAGGCAATGACGTGCACATGGGCTGACTTTATAATCTAAACGCCATGTTCAAAGACATAGTATCAAAGGCGTTTAATGTGTAGTGTAGTATAGAGATAACAATCGGGCAGTACTTTATTGTCTCTAACTGTTCGTGTATCGAGGGATCAAAGGAACATGTGAGAAGAGAGGAACGACAAGTAACGTCTAGATCCGCTAGAACATGATTGTTTCCAGAATCATAGTTACACTTCCTCGTGGCTTAAATCCATTCCTACTGAAGTCCATATAGCATTGCATGTGTACATAGGCATTTGGCATTTATACAAGTACGGCGTGTCACATTCAAACATGTCGCTTTGATATTACACATGTTATGAAATAGTGGTCACAGTTACCCATGACGTAATTTCAAAGTTACTGGCAGTGGATATTTATCCGTCGTAAGAGTCCAACGTCATTGCATAAGTGCACAAATAAATTTGACATACATACGTACATATACCTTCCCGGGAAGATGATGTCCTTCGGGACTCGGAGAAATGGCTGACATGTGCCACATGAAGTCTACCCTTTCGAATATACCCCGAATTCCGCCTTTTGAGATCAACTTCAGGTTTCTCCGTTAGTTCCCTCAACTTCACTAGCAGATATGTATGTACATATGCTTCCGATATCAAAGACATCAACTCAATCCATCTGTAGATCAGCCTCTCAACATAGCCAGCTGATTCCCTCGTCGGCCCTCATAGTCCCGAAGCCCGCAAAGCTAGTCTGGCCATGCACGCCACCACCCACTCTTATATGCATACCAATAGATTCCTCTCGGAGACATCACTAAGTTCACTGTGTCTTCGCGTCCGCCATCTATGTAACATAACGAAACGTGCCCAATCCATAGCACGATCCCTCTCCAGGGGTAACAGTGACATTTCAAGCCCAACCAGAAAAAGATGTGCGAAAAAAACTCACGTTACAGTTCCATTTACGCCAGTAAGTCACCGGTTGGGAAGTCTAGCCCGTCCGGTGCCCCCTAAATTGGTACAACAACTTGTCTCTTCTGCTTTCTTCACTGCCTCTGGGACTGTCGATCTTTCCTATATACAGCCTAGGTTTTCTGCTGCGTGGCGACGACAAGGCGAAGGCCCGCCCGCATTTACCAGATTCTGCAACGAACAAGTTTAGGCGGTCTGTGCGGCTACGGGAACTTTTTTCCGTTGCTATGTGACTTTTCCTGTTGTTAGTTTAAGGATAGGATTGTTTTCCCCGTTTCCCGCAAGTATTACTACTTCCGACATCTGGCGATAACAACAAAACTCAACTCAAGGTTTTAGTTTTCAGTCAATCACATACATGCATATATAAACCACTATAGTTGCCCTACGTAGAACAAAACGCGGCTCAGGCGGGTACTCTCGTGGTTGGAAACACAGATAATCAATCCGATTTGACACCCGCAATAACGACCACGAGAAAGAAACCCAGGCCTCCCGCAAAATGTGGTCAAGACGCACAATTCAAGCACGTGGCCAGTAGAGTGATTTCGCAGGAAACATTGGGTCGCGACCCGAAAAGTTCCATGACGGGATCCATGATCGACATTGTTTCCTGGCGATCCTCTGACATAATCCGCTTTCAATTAATTCAGCACCAGGGTTAATTACATGTGGTTACATATAGGAAAAGGTGCTTTTAACCCTTGCGAATGCAACTTTGACTTCAACGTTATCATGACGTCAAGGAAATTTATTGGGTTATAGTTGAAAGTTATTTTGTATTTCAATGTATTCTGTACAACAGCTATGACGACCTTCCCCCTATTTTGATAACAAAATACGTTCAAGCTCCAATCCCAATGTCTAGCTTGAAAACACTTGAGGCTATGTTGTCAAATTTCAGGGCCATTCTTCTGTTTCAAACACCATCCATCACAACAGGCGCAGCCCAAGCCATGGCCAGTTTCACATCTGATAGCCGCATTCGATAGCGGGGTTTTTACCAGCCATAGCTTTTCTTTTCTATCATCATGGACTCCTAACCCCCGAGAAACTCTCCACATTTGGCACATGGCATGGCATCTGTAAGCGAAGAAATATGCGCAAAGCATCATCGTGTCACAAAGCCCATGCGCCGGACCATTTTAAGCCAACTCCGTATTTTTGGAAAAAAGGGACACCGGCTTCTTGGATCCCTCCCCGCTTCGTCTTACGACCATGTCCCCTTTCCCACTTACAGAAATGCAACATAAACCCCTTATATTCTATCCAACTGCGGCATAGTCCGATCCTTTCATTTTCTCCCGTACATACCTGACTCTATCTGCCAAAACATCTTCAGTAGTAGTAGTATCAATATCCTCACCTGTAACTGCACTGCCGGCTCCCCTCAAGATACAGCCCCTTTCCACATGAAGCTCGCCTACCGAGTCCGTTACCATCGTTACACCAAACTCCCATGATGCCTCGCCCGACAACGGTCTTCCACTTCCACTTCCAGTTCGTAAACCATACACCCGGTTTGTTCCCCAGAGCCATGTTTTGGCCACGATTAGCTCCTGCAGTATCTTTACCTAGGCTCGTCGGCTTACTGGTCCGTATACGTGCACAGCAGCGGTAGTTTGCAGCAAGGCTCGTATGTGGCGGAGGAAAGTGAGGCGACAACGAGACACAGAGCTTACCACACGGCATCGGAAACATGCCGCCGAGTTTCCACGACAGTGTCTGTCATGCTGCAGAGGTACTCTGACAAGACAAACCTGTATTTTGGAGGTAGCGTGGAGGTGAAAATGTTCTTCATATCATACATGCGATACGGCTATACATACACATATTCTCGCATACGCAAGCCCGAATCAGCCAGCGTACCACCGAGTACCACAATACATGGGACAAAAATACACAAAAGAAATGTCCATTGGTTGCTCAAGATATGGGTATATGGAAGAATTTTATATATAGTTTCGGAAAATTCAAGCCTCGCGGTCGATATCCGTGTCACGCCCACACATATATGTACACCATTCAACACACACAATAGTATCCTAACAATGGAATAAACGATAAGAATTACAAGACATCATGCTCGCTAGCAGTACAAAGAAAATAACAAACCGACAAGTGTACCACAAAAAGGTCTCGCCATGCCGAGACAACAGAAACACACTCCACTAATTTATGACGTTGTGGTGCTGAAGTGATAGTTCTCCCAGAGATACTCGTAATCCGTCATGATACCAGACACAAGAGACGGTAGCTTCCGCTTGACACCATCCACCATTCCCTTGGTCACATTGTCGTAAAAGGCACCACGAAGAACCCACCAGCCCATTGCCCAACCCCGCTTCGTCCACTCGTCCTTTTCGAGCTGCGGCGTACCCAGGCTGCGGTTTCGTAGTTGTCTTGCTCCAAGTTCCAGTGCCACGCCCGCAAGCCATGGTGACCACTGAACCAGCGGCGACTTGGGTTTCTTTTGGTACACATATGCCGTCAGAGAGGCGTACGCAAGTGGCGCAAGAATGTGCATTACTTCTGCCGCGTGACCAGTGCCACGGAGCTGACTTAATAAGCTTGTGGGGGGCTTGATGTCATCGGCAGATAGAACGCGGCCGACTAGGTAGCCGCTGATATCTCCCGCTTTAGGGAGAGGCGGCATGACCATTCCTGTTCTAGGCATTTCCCATTCTGTGTCCGACGATGGCTGTTTAACCTGCGGTTTCCCAATCAAATCCTCCAAAGTCTCCTCGCCCATGAGTTCTCTCAAAGCTGCACCGTCATCTTCGTCGTTCGGATCAGCCGGAATTACTGGCCGTTCTGGGAGAACCGGTGTCACCAGAGACCGGCTCCGAGTGATGTGCAGGATCATTAACCGACAAAAGGCCTTGACAGCTTCAACTACCACAACAAGCTTCCAGCGCAATGAATCGCCACCTCGTCTTTTGGCCGCCATTTCAAGTAATAGTTGCACATACGTGGCCATCTGCAAAACTGTGGCAATGCGTCTGTAAAACCCGCTTCTCCGTGTCCAGTGCCGGGTGTAACGCGAATGTAGACTAGGTGGTCCACCTCGACCGGGTAGATGTGCAATAGCTCGAGACAGAAGACTGTCATGATACATTGAAATCAACTGCACGCCAGAATGAAGAGACTCGGAAGCAATCTCGGCATCTCTGAATCGACCTATTAGTGTTGTTAGAAACTCCTGCGAGCCATAAACTAGTGCTGACCCTTGTGTACCTACCAGGAATGATATACGTCAATGAGCGCAACGCAGATTCAATTTGCGATACATGGCTGGCATTCTTTTCGATGTAGTTGTCATATGTACTAAGCCAACCTGACTGTGAATCCTGCTGCCGGCTATCTGGCCTCGGCGAAGGCGTATTGTACGCCATCTGTGATGTATCTCTATGCGCCGAGTTTGTTATTGGAGTAACGATTGCGAAGATCGGACAAAGGAAGGAAGGTAGCAGTGGTGTTAGGTTTGGCTGACAGTCGTCGGTAAGCTTGGGTAGTGAATTAATTATTAGTGTCGAGTAAGTACTAGCGATCGGAGGTTTCGGTGGGCCGGAGAAAGAGCCCCGTGAGAATTGCTGAAAACAAAAATGAGCGACTGGGTTTTAATTCGGATGTTAGCGATCTAGTCTGCGCGCGTTTGTGAATGAACAGTTCCATGACACTTTGGCGTCGCGAGCCGAGGCTTGATGATCCCTGTAAACGGGGCAGGAGCATTGGAGTGACGTCGGCGCATCGACCCATGCATACTCTCATTACAGCGATATTACATGAATGTTAAATTATGCATAACCCTATAATATGTGCTAGTTGAAATGGGAAGAATGAATATTAAGTTTAAATATAAATAAAAGGAATCTATGGACACCAACGGAAATCTGCAGAGGCTGGCCCATCTCTAAGTTTCTCTGTAGAAACTGTAATCGGGTTGACCTTTACCCCCTGGGCCTTATCACGCTTCTTATTATCCGCCATCATATAGAAACCAAATGCCAACGTGAGAATGCAGCCAACAATACCAAACACTGCTGTCGTAATGAGGGCAGTGGTATATTTCGGGGCATCCTTATTTTGAAAGATATTGGAACTCACAACACCCATAAGGTTGGCCATAGGAACACCAACAGACGTCAACATCACACGTCTGTTTTCGTTGGCAATGTTATTGTTGTAAAGAACATCCAGAAGTACACTGGGCGCCGACGTACCCCAGGTCATCATGAACGAAGCAAAGTAGGCAAGGTGGATCTCATGCTCAACATCAATCGTACCGTAGATGAGCATACCACAGAAAGTGAAGATGAAGCCCAGAGCTACATATGGGAACCGCATCCGATGGTAGTCGGAAGCGAAGGCCAAAATCAAAAGCATAACAGCACCTGTTACATTGGGAGCAACAGTGTAAAGGTTCGTCTTGGCAGCACCGTAACCCAAACGAGCAACAATTTGGGGCAAGAAAAGACTAACACTCTGCAGAGGAACTCCCAGGCAGATTTGGATAGCCAGAATGACGTAGGAAGTAGGGTGCTTGAAGATCTGGAGCGCATCCTTAAGATCAAAGGCTTGGTTGACCTTTGAAGACGAGTCAATAGCCATGCGGTGATAGGCAAGTTTCTTTTCTTCGCTGTTTAAGAACTTGGCTTCTGATGCTGAGCGTGGGAGATACCACATAGAGAACAAAGCTACAAGAATGGTGCCCGAGCCTTCGATCGCGAAAAGGTATCTCCAGGGAGCAAGCGCACCGCCCTTGATTTGGAAGACGCCGAAAGCAAGGAGACCGCCAAATGCCGAAGCGATGGATTGAGCCGCATAGAAGATGGCAAGTCTACGTGCGAGTTCACCGCGGCGGTAGAAACTAGAACTCAAATATCAATATGATGAACCAACGAATGAATTGGTGCACATGAACTTACAGTGTCTGATAGTAAATAACCAATGGGAAGAAGGCAGACTCAGACATACCAAGGAACCAACGGATAGTCATAATACCAGCAAAGTTCTTAGCAGTAATAACGAGCAATGTAACAATCCCAAAACAAAGCATCATGCAAGGAAGAACAAGGTGTGGACCAAACCGCTTTCCAGCGATACCAAGGAACGGCGCCGTCAGGACATACGGGACGAAAAAGACACTGAGGATAATGTTGTATTGGTTCCCGTGCAAGTGAAGATCCCGTTCAAGACCGTTGGTTTTGGCATTTCCGAGATTAGACTTATCTAGCGAGTTGAAGAGGTACATGACGGCCAAGACGGGGAGAAGACGGAGATCAAATTTCCATACTAGAGAGCGTTCGGCGGCGGGATCAATGACGTAGTTGTCACCGGAGACTTCACCGACGGCACAATCGTCGGATATTTCTAGATCGGTTTTGGCATCTGGTGCCTTGGTGTCGGTGGCCATTGTGATGGGTAGTGGGGGGGAGACCAGTGAGGTATCAAAGAGAGTACTGGTTTTGTGAAAAGAATGTTCACTTAGAGTAGTAGAGAGAACGGCGGACTGGTAGATTTCAGAGAGTCTAACGTATCATTAAGTACTTCCCAACGGCACGATGCATGAGTGGATTCCATATACACGTGCAAACCATGTTATCAGCACACATCTCGTTGAAGATCCATCTAAAATCGCCTATCTGTGCAATTTGGACTATGAATACACTAATAGATACTAAGTGAGCATAGCTATCTCGTGGTCCGACATGCATATGTACATAAACCTAGACATATGTACAAGAACAATGCCTACCAACCAAACAACGGCATTCAACTACCGTATATACCCTACATACACTACCGCTTTATAACCTATCTCAGGGAATTTAGCAATTTTCCGATCCGTTCTTATCTTTGTAAAGTAAAGTCAATCCGGCTCTCTGGTTGTTAAGCTCACAGACGGGGATGACGAAGGATTCTGACGTTGCACATTGCACGTTGCACCCCACTAACACCCTGGATCCTCATTGATAAGGAACACCTTATTGATAAGGATCATCCGGGGTAATCGCAGTCTTGGTTACTCGATCGTATCGAGCAATCGTTTTGTGTTGTGTCATTATCCGCTACTTGAGAATTGACAAGTGAATTTGTCCCGATATTTAGTTTGTATAATCCTAGTGGATACCACGCAATTATCCGAAAGCTAGATCTGAAAATGTCGTCCGTGGTGGAATCTTGACACGAAGAATCTAGAAGGTTGACTAATCAACCAACCGGGTATGGTAAATGCCGAACTACCATGACCCACTACCATATATATTAGAGTCTTGTTTCACTATTTCGAGATAGCTGTATCCTTAGATCTCCATAATCACACATGTCTATGTTCACGAACATGAAGTTAGTACATTCAAAGTACAAATTTATGTCTGGGATGCTATCCGTCTATGTATGCTAATGTATATAATATATCATGCAATGCTATGAATCTAGAGCGTGAGGGGAAAACAAGAAAACAAGAGAACCATATCTATGATCCAAAAGTTGAAATAAACACATGACGTAGACGCAACAGGAAAAGGAAAAAAAGAAAACAATCTAGTAGACTCCAACCAACAGCAAAAACACACCATACTCCAGACAACAAAACAATACAGGGGGAATAAAATGTTACAACCAACGAATTCGCAACAGGAAGTAGAAAAGGAAAGGGACGAAAGTGAATACGGAGTCAGATAAAAACGACTCATGGAACCGCGAAAGCGTACTTCAGAACATGAGCCAAGCAAGAAACGGCCTCGTAAACAGTTACTTGTATGCAGCGAGAGCCTTGCTGGGACTGCGCTTGCTTTGACTTTTGCTGCGCTTGCTTGGGCTTTGGCTCCGCTTGCTGGGACTTTGGCTGCGCTTGCTTGGGCTCTGGCTGCGCTTCCTAGGGCTTCTGCTGCGCTCGCGGTGATTATCGCGGTATTCAATCGCATGCTTAGCGCGCCGAGAGCTGCTGCTAGGAGTATGGGGGTGCATCATCAAGTTCTTGACACGCTGGGGACGAGAAGACCGAGGTTCATCAAACTCGTTTCCATCGTCCATCATTTGCATGTGCCGACGGCTGGAGGGAGTCTGCAAAGGGACAAACATAAAGCCCTGATTGTGATCCCCGGGACGTTGGGCATATGGAACTTGAGCCGGCGCTGAAGCCTGAGCCGGCGGAGCAGGGGGGTGGCGTGGGGCGATGTTGCGGAAAATCGTCATGTTGGCAGCAATAATGGCCACAAAAAGAAGACCGGCAATAAACAACTAAATTTCATGGTTAGCATCGTCATCTATGACAGGTTAGAGATGTAGGGACATAAACTCACCCAAGAGCGGAACTGCATTGTGCCTGAAAATTCGTTGACAATCTCGGCCAATTCCCGGATTACTACACGAATGTTCATGACAGCATCGACATCACGTTGCATGCAAACATCCCATTCCAAGCATCGGTCTCTTAGGTATGGCACTGGACCGCCGGCTTCTCCACATCGGTTTTCGATGTAGTTGGTAGTACACTCGTTCATCTCGTTGATGGACTTGGAACGGGCAGCAGCATGAGCTTTGTCCAGATCCGATTTTACTGCCCCAATGACTTGCCAGAATACCATCACAATTCCCATGAATAAAGCCAGGTTGAAACAAACCTGAATCCACCGGTAAAAGTGTTCAGGCGCATTCGGGTAGTCCTCCATGGCTTGCAAAAGGCGCCCCATCCAGCTGGGAGTGGGCGTCATATCGATTGGGCCCTTCTCCCGGGCTGGGGACTTGGGGTCGGCAAGTATAGTAGTATCCGGATCTTCTGAGTCGTAATCAGAACCATCCACATACATACCTGGTCGGTAGCGCGCCCCTTTTTGATCTCTATCCAATACTTGACGACGACGATGACGTATAACTTCGTCCTGGGAAAACTCTTTGTTTAGGCGGGGAATCTCGCCTTTTCCGGCGCGATTTGTTTGTTTGGGATACCGGAGCCTTTTGTCTATACGTGGTGAGGTGATGGAGGAAGAAAATGAGTGTTCGGTCTGGTCCTCTTCGGGTATCTCGGAGCCAGCATCTGACATGTGCGAATCAATACTGGGAGTTGTCATAGATACGGAAGGACTGGATTCTGTTCCCGAGTATATCGAAGACTTGGGTGCTTGTTGTGGTGTAGCAAATAGTGGGTTGCGGAAAGGCGGGGCCTGACGTTGTTTGGGCTCAGGTGTGTTGAAGTTCGAGGCAGATCCGAACAATGGCGTGGTCTTGGATGGCGTGCTGTTCTGTAAAGCCGACGGCGCAAACGGTTTGAAGGGGAAGGCTCCAGGCCCGTTCTTAACGGGAGAAGCAAATACGGCTGTACAGAAATCATTAGTATCTACAATTCATAACGTGGTTTTCTTTAATCCAGAGGTCTGTGTTGGAAGCCCTAACTTACATGTCGACGTCGGAGTGCCAGCTGCAGCACGATTACCAAAATGCCGTGTAAAAGGACTGTTGGGATCGGTAGGGCCTTCGCCCTGGTACTTCCAATCCATGAGGCCTTCGTGACTTCTCTTCTCCATCTTTAAAAGCTAGAGGGTGGGGTAGTGCAATATTATGACGTCGAGAAAAGATCGGCGTGGTTACGTCGATATCAAATAAGATTGTTGCCCAATCGTGTGCGTAAAGTGTGCTCTTTGAGAAAGTTCGAAGCAATGCAAGAAGACGATAGAATTATGTCGAGGGAAGATTGTATGTGTGTGGAAAGGCAAACGTTGACGATAATTGAAGTTTACCAGAGATCGTGAGTGTTTGCCAAGCCTTTGTATTTGCGAAACAAGGAACCAGGTCGACGAGGAAAGATCCTTGAGTATGGACGTAACAGAGTGGAATTCCCGTCCTAGCGAGACTAGAGCGCAAATGCTAAATGAATGACGCAGTAGCAGTAAAGTCAATGAATTGGCGTATTGATGGTGTTTTGGGTGTTGATGATGGGAATAAAAAGGGTCTGGGAATATTCACTGTAACAATGCACACCACAAATGTGCTGTTAACCCGTTGTCCAGAAATTTGTGTTTACATTCAACCGTTTTCGGAAGGGACTTATTTCATTTGAGCATATGCATGACAGAAGCGAAGCTGCTTCAGTTGACTAATGTTGACATAGTCGCATATAGAAGCCGGGTCCACTAATTAACGCGCAAACCCCCACTGTAGCTGCAATACGACACGCCTAATCACGTGATATATGCCTTTACAGTGCATTCTTGGGTCGCGGCGCTGGAAAGTAGGGACCTACCTACCCCCTGCTTAAAAGTTGCCATTTACAGTAGTCGTCGAAATATCTGGGTTGGCAGACCTGTAGTATTAAATTTACGAATATCTTTCAAACCCTTCTAAACCTTTATCAATTTAGAACTACTCACGTCATATCCATCTCTATTTTTTACGTTTCATACGTAAGCACCCATATTCGATAATTGAGTTGTGATTTTGTATTCATTCAAGTCGCTCTTTATCGATTATTCGACCGTTACCATCTGTACGTTCGGCACTTTGTACATTTGAACCTCCGACTATTTATCAACCTACATCACATTCCGAAAATTCACACATCACAACACAGTCAACCATGGCCGAATTTGACGACACAGAACCTACCCAGAGGGTAGAAGACAACGATCTTCTCGCCGAAGTAGACGACGCCGACGCCGAAGACTACGACCCTGATAATGCGAAAATCGAAGACAGACCCGTTACTATCGATGAGAATGTTACTCGCACCCTCAAGGTCGCCAAGCGGAAGGTCCCTCTCGAGCCAGACAACAAGCCAAGAGAAGGCCGCAGAGACAACAAGCGTGCTCGCGAGCCAGATGCCCAGATGTCTGATGCGCCATCTGGAGAGGCGAGGGCATCCAAATCTCGCCCAACGGAGGGTTCTAGACCTCGCAGCAAGTCACCAGAACAGCGCGACGAAAACCTCACTCCCGAAGAACGGCGCCGAAAGCAATTGATGCGCGTGCTAGATCAGGCTGGCAAGGCGCCGAAAAAGATTCGCAAGAAGAAGGATGAGACTGTAAGCTGACGTGCGCTGTTTGCAACAAATAAGAACTCCGAACTGACTGTTATGAAATTAGGATTTGGATGACCCTATTGATGAACAAATCAATCACCTTGTTGTTGAGATGGAAAAGGCCTGTCAGGCCGACAACGACGCTCGCCAGAACGGCCAGCCGGCTATCCACAAGCTGGGCGTTTTGCCCCAAGTTGTTTCTATGATGAACCGGAGCTCCGCCCAGGCTGCTGTTGTAGATCCCGACACTGGCTTCCTTCGTGCTGTACGGTACTTCCTAGAGCCTCTCTATGATGGCAGTATTCCAGCATACAACATCCAGCGTGAGATGTTTTCTGGTTTAATGAAGCTTCCCATTGATAAGGAAGCTCTTCTTAGCAGTGGCCTTGGAAAGGTCGTTTTCTTCTACACAAAGTCGAAAAAGCCAGAGGTATCCATTAAGCGCATGGCGGAAAAGCTCATCGGAGATTGGAGTCGTCCTATTCTTCGCCGAACCGACGATTACCGCAAACGCCACATCGAGCAAGCCACATTTGACCATCAGTATGTACCCATCAGATCTGAAGAAGTAACACCCATGAGCAGTCTACTAACGTTTAAACTTTTCCACACAGGGCCGCCAAGCTCGCTCAGCGCCAAGGACCCTCCCAAATCGGCTTCTCCCAGCGCAGCACACTATCACAGCACGAACTCGAACGCCAACGGGCCCTGGCCATCCCGGATATGTCTGGTCGTGCCCGCATCACCGACCGTCCCGCCAGTTACACCGTGGCCCCAGTCAGTACCTTCACCGGTGCCTCCAAGGCCACTGGCGAGCACCGGCCTATTGGTGCTAGCGGTATTGATGCCTTCCGACGCATGGCTGCTAAGGCCAAACGCCGGAATAACTAAAGCTGGGCATTCGTGGGGGAAGCTATTTTGCGTTACTGTCTGTTCTCGTCTTAGCTTTTGGGGTAGTTGTGGTTTGGTGTTGTTGGGCCAACTTTGGATCATTGTAACTTCATTTTATTATTTCCCGGTGTTTTGTTGTCTTTTTACTTCATTGATTGTATATTCTCTCGTCTCAATTAGCATTTGTCACTCTGTAGCCTGGAATAGACGGATTTCCTTGCAATTTTTGAGCGTTATACGAGTACAAATTGGACTTGGTGACAAATATGTGCAAGGCTCGAGTCAGGCAAGATGGAGTTTCAGCCTTTTATTCTACAGCCGAGAGGCAACCTTCTAGTTGACACATGCATTTTTGTTTTGATTGGTTGAAGTTATCATTGCTTTTGTACTTAACAATCCCATTCCAATATTAACCAGGAACAGCCTAACTATGGCTGCCCAACGTCAACTCTAGACCAAGTATCTCAAAAGTCTATCTCTTTCGAGTCTCGCAAGCCCAACCGTCGATGTTCTCTCCCCGTGACCCAACCGCCAAGCCTTCAACTTTGACTCCCTTCATACCTGGTGTATCTTCCAAGTATTTGTGTCCAGCCATACCACCAGCGTTGGCTCTCTTTTCTGGAATCAGCTCCAGCATAGGCAACAAAAATTCGGCAACTTCTTTGGCTTCGTTATCTGAGAAATGGTACTTCTCCTTTAACACGTCGGGAAGTGCCCAGTGCCGCAGGCGGTGAATGTTGCGAAGCTCACCTCGCCGGTTAAAGATCTCTTGCGACCATTTGCCCGAAACTGACAGGGCGCGTGGAAATGGCCCCAACAATTCTATAATCTGGGCAATGTGGTCGTCGTCCTTACCGTACTTAGACCCAGATTGCGGATCGAAGAGGTAATCGCCCGTAATCAATTCAAAGGTCTGGAAATTGGGAACTTGTTAGTGTCCAGCCAACTTACTGACTCGGAATGTATTTTATCGTGAGCTTACCATAGCTGCCATGCTCCAAACATCCGTGCTGGCACCCCATTTGGCACCGAGTATGACCTCCGGAGACCGATATTGGCGAGTCTGGATATCGTTGGTGAAGTGGTGATTGACCCAGCAGGCGTTACCGAGATCGGCGATTTTGACGCTGATTATGTCGTTGAATTGTGCGTCATCCGCTTTACGCTTGTCACTGGAGGAATTTCCAAGGCTCACATCAGACAAGTCCTTGCTAAGTGAATCACTGGGAGTGGGATGTTAGCGGGCGACGTTTGACATATGCATAGTCGCTCGCGAGGAGAGAGGTATCGACTTACGCTGTTTTATCTCTTTGTTTTTGATCTGACTTGTCGCTGTTGGAACCTGATATAAGACAAGCTTGTTAGAACTATGATCGATCACCGCGTTGGTCTGTTCATCTGATACACATACCATTCAGGACTTGTCCCAGACTAGCAGGTGTGGTGGGAGGAAAGGGAATTCCACTGTGGTTGAAGCTGGTGTGCAAAGGTGAAGGTAAAGGCTGGCTGCCAGTAATGAGGGTTCTGCGACGTCTGCGCCCATTGCGGTTGTTCTCCTTGTCGTCTGGAGAGGTTTTGATCACCTTCTTAACGATTTGTTCAACATCTCCAATGTCAATAAGAACGTTTTCCGGCTTCAAATCCGTGTGGATGATACCGCACTCTCTGTGCAGATAGTCGAGACCAAGAAGAACCTGCTTAGTGATCTGTTTGACTACAGGCATAGGAATACCACGGTGGTTCCAACGCTTGATGAGTCCCAGAAGGTTTTCACCCAACACTTCAAACACCATGCAGACATGCTTGCCGTTGGGGCCGTGGTGCTCAAAAGAATCCAACAGGCTGACGACATGTTTGCGCCCGGGGTGGTTCGGGTTAGCATCGACGATCTTGTTCAATAGCTTGATCTCGTCGACGGCGGTTTCAGTGTAGTGTGCAGCGGACCGGACAACCTTGAGCGCAACATGTCTATTGTCGACACTGTCATGGGACAGCCAGACAGTCGAGAAATGTCCCCATCCCAGTTTCCGCACGACAGTGTATCGGCCATTGTTGTATTTCTCACCGATGGTGACTGGGTGGTAACCGCCCTTGCAGTAGTCCTCGGAGTCTTCTTCGTCGCCGGTGTTTTCTTCGGCACCTCCCTCATCGGATGAGGAATTGGGGCTTCCCTGACTCGGCGCAAGATTCCTATATACAAAGAAAAAGAGAAGAGAACGTTAGCTATATTATTCTCCCACTTGACGTACGTCATACGTCGCAATTTAGAACATTTGCCAGGGGGTAGGAGCGGAATGGTAGGGCAAAGTTGAATCAGGTCAACGACCATGATGTCAATGGCGGGACGTTAATAGCCAGGGCAGTATTCAAAAAAGGAACGTCAACTTCTGCTAGGCGCACAGTCAAGCCGCACTTTGTTGGTACATGTCGATGGATATTGATGGAGGGCTAGGAATGGGTCTGTACCGAGTCTTTGTGTAGAGCTTTTTTGAACTTCCAACTGGCATTGCGATTGTACGTGATGGTTGCGGGGATGGGGGTAGAAGAAGAAGGAGTCGCCCACACGAATGTCTTCAAAATAAAATGTGTTGGAGGGGAAAATGATTTTGGCCAAGTAGCGAAGCGTGGATTAGAATTGGGGAGCGCAAACTCATATGTAGCAAGTGAAAAAGTGTCTGAGCAGGGAATACAGGGGAGTTGAAACCAGGTCGGAATCAAGGGAAAGCGCTTGCTTTGGTGCCTTCTCGCTTCTAGATCCCGGCAGTAACAACTTGCAAAGATGATTATTTTGGCGGGGCGGAAGGTTCCAAAATGCCTCCAGAAAAGGGCGAGTGGCGCTGGCTGTTTAAGGCAAAAAAAGGTACCATCAAAGAGGGAACGTCGTTCTAATAGGGCCTAATAGCGACCAGGAAAAAGCGATTGAAAACAAAGGGCGAAATAAGCTAATGGGAATGCTACTAGAGACCTGATGTGAACATGGCACAACGATGAATAGTCTTGGGTGGCGGCAAGGGTGGCAGTGACGTTATAGGAGGAAAAGTAGACACCGCCCAAGAGGAAAAAAAAGCAAAAGACGGTCATGGCTTGTGATGCACTAGACGAGATGCCGCAGACGCAGCACAATCCATTTTTGAGGCTTGCGGAATGCGACAGGTTGTTGTCGTGAAGGGGTGCTTAGGTGTGACCACAACGAAGCCTCTGCGGTTGGTAGTTGGCTGACATGGCAACGTGCGGCTCATTTGGTCGAAGATATAGCACAGCGCAAGGCGGGCGGTGGAAATAGAGCGAGTGTGTACACATGTACATATGTATATGCAAGTTTGGCCTTGTAAATCTCCGCGGCTACTTCAAGTCCATAACCGCCATCACACTCAAAGCAAAAGTGCAAAGTGAGGTTAATGCGAAACAGCGGAACAGAAGCCTGCGGAGAGAACCCTGTATATGACCCTTCTTCTGCGAACCTTTTAAAGCTGACAAGAAGACAAGGCCATCCAGTTTTCTCTGGCCAGTGCACGCGTGAGAGAAGACAGAGAGAAGGTGACTTCGTGCAATGGTGGGTGGGCGAACACGACCTGAAGTTCCCATTGGTGTCTCGGGAATACACATGATTGATTGTCTATCCCTGGTTGACTTGACAGTGAATTAAGCCCAAAAGCTGGAATTGTATCGAGACTCGATGCTCCAGGCTTCAAATGTCGGCCCCGTTGCAACTAAATGCCAAGACATCCGAACATAGATATCGACAAGTCTGTATAAGGATACTCCGGGGTGCCAGGGATCGTTGCATGTGTACCTGTACTAGTTGTAACAAAGAGGGGGGAGAGGGGAAGGAGGGGTCATCACGGCACACTGCCATAGTGAGGGGCGAAAAAAACCACCACAGCCACGGAGGGGGGATACGTATAAGGGGAATTGCGCGCCAGGCGCATGTTAAGATAGGCGGACAACGATACCACTCGGTTTGCTGTCATAACCATTGGCGACAACCGCACCATGAAGAATAGATCCAATAGTCAAAACCGAGATACAGATGCACACACATGACTGACCGTTCGGGATCAGACGTGTATGCATGGACGCGGAACATAGACCAGAGGACATAAAGGGTTCCATTTGATATATCATAGAATTCAACTTACTCAGCATCAGCGGTTATTATTGGCTTGAGATCCTTCTTTCGTTTCTTAGCCTGAGAAGGGTCAATTGTTGAGGTGTTGTCGGCGACAGGAGTAATATCGACATTTCCGGTGTCTGGAGCCGGCTCATTGGTCGCAGGGGCCGGCTTAGGTGGCGAAGAAGTGACTGGCCCGTTGGCGGAAGCTCCGGCGGTTGATGCCGCAGGTGCCACGGGTGCCGCAGTAGCGGAATGAGCGTTGGTAGTGGGCATAACGGAAGCCCCCGTTGCGACGTCAGTCATAGTGAAGAAGACAAAGGGCTATGAATATCGAACTAATATGCTGACTGCAGGAGAATGACTTGATATACGGCGTGGGGATTGGCCCGAATGTACTGTCGGGGCTTCGCAAGTCGGTTGATTGTCGAATCGGTACGAGGTGGAGTCGATCGGAGGCAAATCGGGATATCGATATCGGGAAGACCGCGTATGTATTAAGCGCGGCGGGGTGTGTTCAAGGACTGACAAGTTCTCCGCAATCTTTTTAAAATGTAGAAGGAGCCAGTAAGGAAAAGGCGAGAGGGGCAGAAGAGGCTTGTGCGAGAAAGAAAATTAAAAGAGATGGAGACATGTGCAATTCGCCGAGCATCACAAAACAAAGGCGGGTTGAAGGACGACTAGTAAGCACCAAAATAGTCTCCTAGGTAGCAATAAGGCAATTTCGTTGGAAAGTGAAATCCAAGTTTGGAACTGACCAGTGTTGACGTCAGGGAGCTGCACCAGTTTTATCGATTCAAGATAGAGAAGAACTCATGGCTTGAGAGGCCAGGTCCAAATAAACTGTTGCTAGCGTGTAGCTGAAAAACAGAACTGCGGGCCGCTGCAATCCTCTCTGAATTGGCAATATTCAGAGTGTACCTAGAAGCAAAGAACGTGGGGGTATTTAGGAGGCAAATTTTTGATGACGATGTTTAAGTGATGTCAAAAATGGCGAAGAATCCAATGGAACTAGCACAGACTATTTGTATCTATGTGGTCGCATCGGCATCGCTATAGAGATATATAGGTGCATATATGCATGAGTAGATGAATGTTTATAGATGAACATGCGTGGAAAGAGTCCGGGTTTCTCGACCTCATCGGGATCGGTACACCCGCAGGCCATGGAGGGCGACACTGAGGACGTAATCGAGACATCACTGGTAATTGCAGATTTTTCTAAATAGGTTTTTGGATATGACCCTGATATCATCGCGAGTCACCTGCAAACGTGTATATGCACACGCATACATGTCTACATAGTTGGCAAGATATATCTCTAGAAGGATATACATACAACATCGTATACAACTACTTGCGTATGTACTTGTTCTGTTTTCAATCAAGGTTTACGTTGCTACTATACACAAATCGAAGAAGAGACACGGGTCAGCCCTTTCCGGCTCACATGGTGTTTTTACACCGGCCTCATGATGACAATTGGGATTTACTTTCCTCTGATAAGGGCGATGCCGTGTCATGGTGTTCTGCTTTAATCCATGTCACCAGGACCACGAGTTCGACCACTCATCGATTGCCTTTAGCACACGGACAATTTGTTCTTAACGCTACTACTGACTGACATGGGACAGCTGAAACAATGCTCAGTGACGTGCGAATGAATTAGGGTTAAGTGCCAGTATCTAGACAATTTGAGTTTGTCAACTATGGCCCGCGCTTTGTTAAGTATGTGAAGATTTAGAGGTGAATATTTGACTCATTAATTGAATCGATAGGTTCTTATTCGGCGATTCGAATGGCTTGGGCACACGATATGTATGTGTTTGTGCATGTATATGCAGACAAACCAGACATACATGTACATACGTTGATATAGAAGACGTGGAATGCCAAACTACGTTGTATCTATCCACATGTGCTGTACTTGCGACGTGTTGGCCTAGGTTTATAGAGCAAACTTGGGTCTTATGTGCTCAGTGGCAGAAAAGCAAGGCTTGGAATTGTCGATCTCTCGGTCGCAATTGGACAAATCCATCTTGTTATATGCACGCTGTGCATACCAAACCACCTGGCCGCACGAGAAGCAAAAGATGCCAACACATTCATCAGTCTAGACTGAATCTCTCCTATACCTTGTCAAAGATAGCATCGATCCGTGAATAGCTGACGCAAAGGGAGGCTCTTATGAGACGATAAGAGGTCAAACATGGTTGTGATTTAACAGTGGACTCACTGCCAGAGATAGATTAGCGCCTCCAGTAGCGTCTGGTCTGGGCTGTACACCGTAAATTCCCAACAAGACAGGAATTGTAATGCAGATTTCAGGTTTTGGGGTCGCCTATATAGAACAATGGGCACTAAATAGGCGCTGTCGCTACCCTGTTGGCACTTGGCCTAGGCCCGATGTTGCATATAGGACCTTTATCAATCCAACAAGTAAACTACCGACCGCTTCTGACAACTAAACTAAAGAGAATGTGACAGTAATGCAATGATTCAAAATCTCATGAACATGGACCTATACAAACATCAATATGGAGTGTCGACTTGCTACCCTCCATTATTGTTGATATTTGTACACATGTGCACTTATTAACGTTCTTTTCTGATTATAAAGTTGTTCTCCAAACTAGCCATGTGACGTCAGACCTTGTGTGTATTTAGCCTTGCTTTTTGGTGGCCTATAGTTGCCGTGTCTTGGTGTGAATGGTGCATACCTTGGAAACCTCTCCATTACAGACACCCGGTAGTTTTGACACATGCAGACCTGCAAAAACCACGAAAGAATTCACACGACTTTGTAAAGCACTCAGTTGGTTATATGAGGTAATAATTCATAGTTTGGTAGTTTAGGGACTGAACGGCTTGGTTGTTGTCATGTCGAGACTTGTGTCTGTATGTGTAGTTTCAGTTAGCCCTGAAGATTCTTGTTAAATCACAACCCCTTAGGCCAATTCGTGCCTAGGATCAATCGGCATCACCTGCCTCAACAGACCACCAAGTAAACATCAGTAAAGCATGACACCGCCATCTTCAATGTGACTCAACCCCTAGCAACCGTCTGTTGAGTCCATCTCGTGGCCTATAAGCCACATCACTGGTTAAAGTTTGACCAACTATGGCTACAAAAACACTGCTATGTATGTATGTATATACATATTGACCGTTTATCTTTCACTACTCGCAACTCACCGTCTTTCTCACACGGACGACTCCTGCGAGCAGACTAATTGTCATGCAGGACAGTATGTAGTTAGCGCCCGGCCACTATTTACGATGGTGAGTATCAAGATAGATACACTCCTTGTGCTATAGCTTTGATACTCCTGGTTCAATGATTGTGTCTGATATCACCCTTGGTATGTACATATGTGTTGAGGAGGCATATATTTTCACACCTAGTGAATCATATGCACTCATACACAGATTTGGGTTTTTGGAGATGGACATGATGATAGTGTGTTGGTGACATGTGTGTATGTCTATATGTACACAACCTTGGTTTATGAAATGATATTGATTCATATATTCACGCATTCGGTTACATTCACCCCTCCCCTATTACAAGCTGGGCTTATAAAGTCAGTTGTTTCTCAAAGTCAACTGGTCGATGGTGTGATATGGCCCAAATACATTGTGCATACATTAAAAGGCCCCAAAACCCCAAGTGTATGGATCTGGGCTCGTAGCATGTTGTGTTGTGTGCTTCTATCTTCCAGTCATGCCGCCTTGTCCTTTGCTGCTTGGCTGCCTATATGCCCTCAAAACACCCTAGTAGTCCGCTTCCGTGCTTGCGAGTAGAAGTAGGGCCTATTTCCCGCCCTTTGACCATCGCCCTGTTCTGATTCCTATCCTCCTTTCTCGCTTGCTTTCTTAATAATCACAATCGGCTGTCCACTGTCTGTTGAATGCGTCCGTTTTCAGTCAGGTCGCTAGTTTTCCCATCTTTGATTCCCATCATTCCTCATGATACCATCCAGACTTGTTTATTCCGAGTCTTTCCCTCCAATCAGCATTACTCACATTGCCTCTTTGCACTTTGATATTGACTTGAACCCGCCCAAGTCGCTCGTGAGATTGTGGCTCCGCTATTTTCTGAAAACAGTAATTTCTTGTCCTTCAACAAGTCCGCCCCATAATTCACACTTACACTGATCGCACTTGCACCTGCATGTGATTGCAGAGCCACTACCAAATCAATTGTGTAGTGTGTGAATCACGTCATTACATGTCTTGACACCGCCAACGACTGTCATTACTTCGCCTTATTTTGTTCTCTTGTGTTTCGCCAGTCAGTTCCCTTGACCAGCTGATTGTCTGTGAATTTCATTTCTATATTACTCAGCTTTTCTTCTTGCATTAATTCTATTTTGCCTTGTTTCCTTCTTTTATTTCATTTTGCCGTTTCTTTTATGACGATAACATATATCTCGTTGCTTGGTTTCGCTTCAACCACTACATTTCTATCCTCCAGCCACAACATTATAGCCGTTAACAGAACCGTCAATCAGCAATTGTTCATCTAAATCGAGTATCCTTTAGACTTCAAGCCATCACACTAGTCTTTAGTTCAACTGAATCATCTAGCTCTACTGAGTTAGTCTTGTTGGATTTCTACCCTTATCGAGTTATCATTCACTCTGGCGATACTAGTCGCTCTCCGAGACAGCACATCGGCCATAACTACTTCGCATATCTCCAACTGTTCAGATTATAAATCTGTAGTGGTATTCCTTCCTCCACAACATATCATCATTATTCGATATTCGCTACTGTCTTTTCACGGGCGAATAGAATCCAATCACCGTTCTCTTCCGCGTCGGTGCCGCGATATCTTTCGTTCTTTCATATACAAAGACTGTTTGATATCTCGTTCTTCTTTCCCTTTATTGGGGAATCTATCCATTCCACCTGCACAGTTTTAGCCCGTTACTCCAAACCTACAAGGGACAAAAAGGTCCACGCCAAACTACAAACTCTCGTTAATTGGGAGTAGAGACGCTCTTCTCTCTCTCTCTCCATTGCCCTAATCACCGTCGCTTGGTCCCCTTCAGTTCAATTCCAGCACTTATCTTAGTCTGGGTTATTTCTGTATTGTCCTGCATTGTGGCTGTGACGCATATTCAAACAACATTTTACCAACGGTACTTGGTCATTCACTTGCCGTGGTTTGCATAAACCTTATCATGCCTTTCCCCTCACCCAACACCATAACAAGAATGCACGCTTCATCATCTAACCCATCCCAAAACAATATTCCCATTGCTTCAATCTGTGGTATCGCACAAAATGTATCAGAAGAAAGGAGTGTTGCCGTTACTGGCAAACACTCGTCATTGGTGTCTCCACCAGTTGTCCACTCCCACATGGCACAATCATCAACGGATATTCACTTGAGCCCTCCTCCGGTAACTGTGGCCTATGGTACATTTCCGTCATCACATGCTGCGCTTCTTTCGCCGGCGTCCATGGTCCTTGATCACCACAACGATTCTTCCATCTCATTAGAAGGAACCCCTTTGTTTGACACGCCCGCTACTCCTAGTCCGAGTCAAAAGATTCGCAGGCTCGAATCAAAAGAATCTAGTGAGCCCAACGACCAGCCCAAGTTGATAACACCATATTGTACCCAAAGCCAAGCATTAGGTATCGATGACGACTATCCCTCTAATACCTGGGACTTTACAAAGCTCTATCGTGAGGATATGGAAGCTTATGTCAAGCAGCGGCAGCGTGAACACATGCGATTCGTCAAAGCCCGTAATTCGGTCGCGACTGAAACCAGGACACACGAAACTCGGCGGCCAATGGTGAAGGCTAAACCATCAAATGATTCACTCAGCCCCGCCCACATATCGCGTCCATTACCGCTTACAAATTCTGCTACCGTTGTTCTTCCCAAACCGGAACCTATTTCACACAACCGTGTACGGAAGGTTAGCGGACGTGCTGCCACTCGTGGAGGGTTATCAAATCCCATGTCTACTCTTTCAGCCGTCGCGATCTCGACAGCTCATGCGGCCGTGGCCGAAGCTAGTGCTACGAATGATACTCTAGCAACTAGCTCTCAGGTCAAGGCCCCCATTCATGGAGAAACCGAGGACATATCCCCCGATGTATCTCGTGGTCGGCGGGTCAGTTCCAACAACCAAATACGAGGAGTTACAGGCTCTGGTGTTTTCAGTCTCGAAGGCTTTGGTCGGGAATCTGGACGCCGTGGTGCAATTGCTAGTCGAGAGGACAAACATTTTGACGGACTCGCTAACATTTGCCCACCCACCTCCACACTCGATCAGCCTAACTCGGGGGTGCTCAAGACGGATTGGAAAGGGAGTCCCATAAATTTGGACAATGATCCCCATCTTTCACTTCTTCATGCCCAGGAAGTCACTCTTGCATCAACACTCAGGCTCGATTGTGCCACCTACCTAACAAGCAAGAGACGTTTGTTCCTATCCAGACTTGACTGTCTAGAACGGAATAAGACCTTCCGGAAAACTGACGCTCAAACTGCCTGCCACATTGATGTTAACAAGGCTTCTCGTCTTTACACAGCATATGAGGCGGTTGGCTGGCTTGACGAGTCCTGGGTATCTCCGCATCGGGGAAAGGTCGATTTGTCTCCGGTTCAGAAAGCTACTTGAATCTGATCCTTACCCGATGACGCTTTGCCATGTGCCAAAGTTAGATGATAACTCCTGTTGTCCATCCTGATTCATTTCAGCTCTACGCTGACAACCTCAAGCCACTACTTTCCTTCCGCTTGCTTGTCACCATATCTTTCTATGTCGTGTACGTACAGTTTACACTCCATGTTCTTGCCCTTTTTGTTGTTTGTATGACGTCCCTCTTATATTTCACGGGGTCTTGTGATGCCTTTACCTATTTTGTTTTACATTCAGTCTTTCACCGCAGATTCCCTTCCGAGAAGGGAGTTGTTCGCTTTTTTCCTCGGCCCCAGTCCTCCTTTTCCAGCGCATATGTTCCCAGAGTTGTCTCTTTCTGTATTTTGTCTTCTGTTTCACTATGTTAGCCTTGTTCTGTTTTAGTCTAGTTTCTCGTTGATTTGACGCTTGGTGATGCTTCTATACTGTTACGTCTGAAGTTTTCTTTATGTCTTGGTTCATGTGTCTTTTTTTGGAATAATATTGTTCTCTTTCTTTACTATTTCCTTAGCTATAATCTCCTTTTTCAATATATAATCAATATTTCAATGATCCGTTGTCCACCGTTCATGTCTATTCAATAGGTGTTGATGTTGCACAAGTGACGTTTAATGTGGAGCTCCGAATGCACGGCTCGTTGTTCCTGTCCAAACATTTAAGTGGGGCGGTGGGGCCGAGCCTGGTCATCTCATCATTTAAGCTCACTGGTTTTAAGATTAACTTTTGACGTTTACAAACTCAGCTATTACATTAATCGTGGCATATCTATAGTTCCATCTCCTACTTTATCATTGTAATTTCCGTGACAAGGAAGTTTACCTGTTCCCCATAGCTTGTACAACGCTAGACCATTTCGCAGTGTCAGAACTATATCAAATGTTAGTATGAATACAAGCATAACAATAGCAATGTGTATAAACTCACTCAGTGAAGTTAAGCAATCTTCCCAAAACAGGTACCAATTGAGCTCTCAAGCGAGCATCCTTCTGCTCCAAGAACTGCAGCATAACTGTCTTAATGTAAAGTGGGTCGACGCCACCTTGAACATTAGGGATAGAAGAAGATCGGACAGATTCCATAGAGGATCTGCTGTTTTGAGGAGCCAGGCGCAATTGTGCAGCCTTTAGATCACGCAAAGTGCGTTCGTGGCGTTGTTTGCAGTCGTCTAGCAACGCTTGTAATTCGGACTTTTGAGTTTCTACATCACCGAGATGTCTCTCTGAAGCATCAAGAGCAGACTTCAGTTCGTTGACAGCCTTGCGCAACTCCGAAAGCTCTTGTGTCCCAGTAAGTTCTTGTCTGCTCAAATCGTCATGGCGCTTTTGCCACTCATTCTGTTTCTCTTCCAGAGCAGATTTTTCTGAAGAAAGCTTTGTGACGTCTTTCTCTAGATCACGCAACTTTGCCTTCAGATCCTCTGCCTCACGGGTTTTGCGGCGTGCAAACGCACTTGACTCATCCTCGATACGGTCTCTCTCTTCCTGTGCAGCTTCCAGCCGAGCACGAATTTCACGAACTTGTGTGTCTGCACGTTCATCAACATCGGCCAACAAACGTCTCATCGTCTCAGCTTCCCGTGTCCGCTCGCCCAAAAGGCGTTGGACTTCCACAAGCTCCTCACTAGTTGACTCGGCTTGCGCTTGTGCTTCGCGGAGCTGGACACGAAGTTCACTAGCCTCGTCGCGCATGTTGCTAACAAGAGCCTGGACATTAGAGTGCTGTTGGGTTTTGAGGCTGACCTCTTCCTGAAGTTGCACCTTCTCTCTTTCTAACTTTTCAAGCTTATCCTCAGCCTCCTGTAACTTGGGACGCAGTTTATCCAAATCAGACTGTGTCTTTTGCAGCTCCCGAGTTACCTTCTCTTCACGGGCAGCAATCTCAGTCTTTTCGGCTTGCGCGCGGCGCATATCGCGCCCCGCAACTCTTTGCGCATCTTCATGACGCAGACGAGACTTCTCTTCGACTACAAGCTTCTCACGTAAGGATTTAACCTCGGCTTCCTGGTCGTCATTGATCTTCTGCAAGCGTTTCAACTCCGACTTAAGAGTAGCCTCCCGGGTTTCCAGTTCACGCACCAATGATTTCTGCGCCTCCAGCTGTTTTTCCGTCTCCTTCAATGTCTCTGCATTCTGGCGCAAAGTCTTCATTTCGGGCTGCATACGTTGAAGCATTTCGCGAAGTTCAGTGAGGTCGCGGAAGCGATTTTGGGCCAGAACCTCGGTAGCAGCCAAATCAGTTTTTAGCGTGTCTGTCTCGGACTTGAGAGCAGAAAATTCACCTCGTAACTTTTCCAGTTCCCCTTCTGTCTCCTTGCCCTGTCCGCTCTGCTTTTCGAGCTCTTCGATACGCTCTTCTAAAGCCTTCTTGGTGGTGGAGAGCCCTTGGATAGTGATTTTTGCAGAAACGTGCTCTTGACCAATATCCAAGAGTTCATCTCTCAGAGTCTCAATTTCTTCGCGGAGAACTTCATTATCCTTGGTGTTCTTGAGTAGTCGCTGGAGGTGTGTGTCCTTTGTGTCAATAACAGCTTGGAGACGAGTAATTTCAGACTCGAGCTCTAAAATCTCTGGTGACTGAACAGGTGTGCTAGCTGTAACAGGAGCGGGGGCTGACGATGGCTCAGGTGTCTTTGCCGTCGCTGTCGCTGTCGCATCATTTCCTGCTCCTCCCTTCTTCTTCTTCTTGTTCTTTTTCTTGCCGCCTCCGCCTGTAGGAGCTGGAGTGGCAGTCGGTGAAGCCACGGCTGCAGGAGAGTCGGTGGTGATAACAGCAGGTGGGGCAGGTGATGATACAGCAGCAGCAGCTTCCAAGGAAGCAGCAAGTTGCATCTCTTCAATTTTGGCAGAAAGCTTAGCAATTCTTGCCTCGTCAACCTTCTTTGTAAGCTTGAGCTCTGCCATGGAAGATTCCAAGATCTCATATGAATCTTGTGCAACCTCCAAGCCTTTGATCTTTGATTCCAGTTCCCTCTGAATCTTTTCTCGTGAGTTTTGAGTCACCTTGAGATCCTCCTGTATAGCTGCCTTTTCTGATGCCAGGCTTTCTTTGGTACTCTCAAACGTCTTACTCAAGTCTTGAAGTTCTTTTTCTGAAGACTCCAATTTAGCGGACGTTTCCTGTAGACGTTTTTCTCTGTCCGCTAATTCCTTTTTGGCTTCAGCTATTTGCTGTTCTAACTCGGAAATAGAAGAGGCATGGTTGTCCTTTGCAGTCGTGAGCTCTGTTTCCAACCGATGGATTGTATCCTTCATGGCTGTTAACTGTGTTTGCAAGTGTTCCACAATTTCAGCCGACTCGTTTGCCTGGTTCTGACTTTCAACTTCGGCGTCAAAGGAAAAGAATTCGGATTTCTGTTCAGGCTTTGGGTCATCTTTGGGTAGAGGTTCTGGTGGGGTTTCGCGTGACTTCAGTTGCTCCAGTTCGGCCTTGACGACCGCAAGTTCGTTCGCCTGTGTTATATTCTTCTTCTCGAGTTCGGACTTTTCAGAAGAAATCCTCTTAAGCTCGTCCATAACCATGTCGCTCTTAAGGTTCAATTGGTTGAGATACTCGACAAATGCGCTGGGGTCTTTGATAGATGTTAAGGGTGTGTTTTCTTTCAGGATCCGCTCGAAGGGCTCGATTGACAAGGCACGGCCATGTGCTATACGGTAAGATCTGAGTAGTTCTAGCAGAATTCATATGTTAGTCTGATTCCACAAACATTGTTGTAAGTAGTGGTGTCATTGATGTACCTGAATAGGCGCCTTCCATTCTATCTAGTTTCCGTAATTTCGAACGGACATCGATAGGTAAGTCGCTGTAGCTCTCGCCCTTTGTTTGGGTAGCCTTCTTCTCTCCGGTTGTTGAGCCTTCATCCTTGGTCGCGGCAGCAGTGTCGCCCGACGCGATGCTGCTCTGAGAAGAAGCATTGACGGCCGTAGCCGTCGTTGATGCATCAGAAGGTTCATCCATAGCAAGTGCTGCAGCAAATACAGAAGGATCTAAGTTTTCGGCTGTATCTTCGTCTTCCAATTGGCGCTTTGTCGATTTAGAATTGGGTCGACCCGTTGATGTTGAAGTGCGAGGAGACGTGATTGTTGAGGCACTGGCGGCGGTTTGTTCGGCAATACTTTTCATGCGTGCCTGCTCTTCGGCAATGGTCCGGTCTATGGCTCCCTTCAGTCGCTAACCAGGCCAACATACTATGTTAGTAATTGCAGATATTTCAAAGATCGCTGGTAACAAGACGGACCTGGAACATGTTGGGAAATATTTAGGGACAGTAGTCCAAATTAAACCATTGATTGAATGTGTAGACATAAACTATGTAAAGTTCAGTTGTCCTTTAGACCAATTACTGACAACAGTGAATCAAGCCCAAATCTTCCTTTGTACACAAATTAACTCGGCCCATCTGTCTGTAACTTTGTCGCATTCAATGACGACGCCCTGCGTGGCAGAGCCAAGCTAGTTCGCACCTGCAGGTGGGGCCCTAGAACATTGAACAGACAGGGGGTTGAGAGAATACAGATGCCTCTGCAGGTTTGCCGATGCACATACATGTGTGTACACATACAGATACATATGTTGAATAAACAACGAAAAAGACATCAGACAAAGTGTGTGTAGTCAACAAGGTTACGCGGTAACAATGATTTATGCATGTTTGAAATGATTTGATTCATAACTACTCTTATACTACTAAATTCACATGTCTGTACATGATATCGTTTTACGACAGGCTGTCAAGACATGCTTATTGTACATACATATAACCCACAATAACCCTACCATTGGGCATTCAATAGAAGTGTCGTCGGCGGTGAATCGATTCACGAGCAGCTATTGGAACACCCATTATTCATACACGTGGACATTGGTCTCTTAGGCTTCACTATAAGAGAACAAAAGCCGCTATTTCTATGATATAAAAGCCTATGAACAGTATACTGTTTTTGAAAAACCGTCGATAAGTCACATAGAGAAGTTGTCTCTTTACGTCATCACAAGAATACCCCCGGTTTGCCCCTGGTTACCCATAAAGCTATGGCATTAATGTGGAGTCTGCTACACATGTACGCATTTACGTGAATATGGCACGAGTATCTGGCTGTTGAACAACGCGACCCTTTATCAAGTGAATTGTCCTTGTTTTATCTTCAATTGACTATATTCCGGCATTCATTGAATCTATTTATCGCCGCCGTTTCGCATCGATTCTGGGGACTCAAAGTTAGCTCTTGACTCATCTTAAACGCATCTTCAATACAGTGACTGATGGTGTCGTTTTGGCCTTGGAGGGTAAGTTGATTTAATAGCCTGATTCATGTATTCTTCATGAAGCATAGTAACTAACGACATTGCATTACAGGGCGAAAGCTCCTCAACATCGGAATTCGAAAAGACGCTGTCTTTACTCTCGACTAAGATAGCGACAGCCCAGGTCGCCCTGGATTCCACGAGAGCAAGAGCTCGGAAGTTGAAAGCCTTATCAGTCGTTTATCTTTCTTTCGTCTACTCCGTTTATGTCATTGTTGCCTTTCTTGTAGTAGGCTCCCAGAAGATGGGCACTGTTGAATGGACCGCTGTTTCTGGATCTCCCGTAGTGTAAGCACTACTCAGAAGTATCATACAACTCAGAATTGGGCTAACCATACACTGTATTGCGCTTAGTATATACCTCGTCCGCCGCCTCATCACCGTATTCTACGACTACAGAATAGAGGCGTTATCGACTCGCCTAAACGACCTCCAGAAGGAGCGCGAGAACACGATCCAGAAGCTCAAGGACGCCACCAAGTACAACAGCACCTTGGAGTTGATCGAGAAATACGGAGGCGACAAGAAGAACGGCGGAGACTCATCTCGGCCTGAGGCCTCTGGTCAGAAGAACCAAGGGGCTCCAGGCACTAACGACCCCGCGGCTAAGCAACAACCGCCAGTCCGTAGAACCGGTCTTCCACCCCCGCCAACTGCCAACATTTCTCGTCGCTCTCCAGATAATACGGCCCGGCCTCAATTGTTTGAGAACCAGACCAAACCTCTCGTCGAAGCCAATGAGGAGTTTGCCCCGAATGCCTTCCAGTCTGGCCAACCTTATGTGCGACCCCCTGTGCCAATCAGCAAACACCAGCGGTCATCGTCTACCGTGAGTGTCATGGAAACACATTGGTATGACCGTATCCTTGATGTACTTCTCGGAGAGGACGAAAAAGACCCCAAGAACCGTATTGTTCTGCTCTGCCAAACATGCCGGGTAGTCAATGGCCAGGCCCCGCCTGGTGTAAAGAGCCTGGCTGAGATTGGCGTTTGGAAATGTGGAACTTGTGGAGCTACCAATGGTGAAGAAGACGGTGCTTCAATCATCAAGAAGGCACTGGAAGAGAGTAAAGAACGCGCTTCTAGCTCCACTCCTGTCAAGTCAGAGGAAGAGTCTTCATAATTCCTGCTTTCAAACCGCCCATAGTACACTAACTAGAGGGAGTGACGCCCGCAACATATGTGTACGTCCATGCACATCCGTATATACATCATCATTTTCCATATTTTACACATCAAATTCATAACCATTCATAAGAAACGCACACATAAATACGACACTGAACGACCAAATGATGAATGACCGTGATTATATTTATTAAAGTGTGATATATCCGAATAAGTATGATGCAAGTGAGCGTTCGAAGAAGAGAATATTATGGGTATTGTGTAAGTAAAACCAGGGAAAAAGTCATTATGCAAAACCAGTACTATTGTGGAAAGTTGAAACGACCGGGAGTCAACTACCACCGCACCGCCACGGTAAAAGCTACGTCAAAGTCAAAAGACACCCATATGCCAATGTAGAAACTCATATGTCGAAACCGTGACCTCGATTTTAGAAAGCCAGACTAAACTGTCGGCTGAATTGCCTGCACCAAATTGTTGATGGCAGGAATTTACTCGGGCTTCTTACCAACCATGAGGTACATGGGGGTGAAGAGGTGCTCACGACCACCGGCAACAAGGCAGTCACCAGCAACGGCAAGAGAATCAGCGGTCTTCATGGTTCCGGGAGGAGCCAGGCGGAGCATTTCCAAAACACCAGTGAGCTTGTGCATGATCGTGCGACCCCACTTGGTCATACGGACGATGGTGAAGACATCACCGACGGTCTGGATGTACTTGAGCTCACCAGACAAAGGCCAGTACCAAGGGAAAGGATCGTCACGGTCCGCAAGATCCTCGTTCTGGAGAAGAATGAAACCGGCAGCCTTCATGGCAGCAATACCCTCGGAAACCTTGCACATGTTGGAGATACCATCACCCAACTCAATACCCAACCGGATTTCACGGTGGTGCAGGTTGTCGTTGTCGTACTCGTCAGTCATGAGCCACTCGTACACACCAAAGACACCACCGGGCTTGAGGACGCGGTAAATCTGGCTGTAGATGCCCTCAAGGGAAGGCGCGTGGCAGGTAGCCTCGATGGCGTAGACGGCATCGAAGGAGTTCTCGGGGAAAGACATTTGCTAAATAATGGTTAGTTTCAGGCCTGGAAATGTATCTTGTCTGTTTGACATACCATGAAATCACCCTTGACGAATGCCAACTGGTTGGACAGACCCTCCTTCTTAGCGTAGTGAGTGGCGCGATCAATCTGGTAATCGTTGTTGTTGAGACCGGTGATGTGGGCACCAGTGAACTTGGCAATCTCACGGGCGGGGCCACCAACACCGCAGCCAACATCAAGAACCTTCATGCCCTCCTTGATACCAATGGAGTGAGCCAGGTAGTGCTCGTGGCGGGCGATGGCCTGACGGAAAGGCTCACCGTAGGCGAAACGGCAGAAGTGGAAGGACTGACCCCAACCATACTCGTAGAGATCGGTGGCGAGGTTGTAGTAGTGTCTGGTCAGAGTAGCGTACTCAGCAGTGCGAGCCTATCAAGAGAATTATTGTTAGCCGAGAACCGACTTGAAATGAACATCCTACGTGGCATAGACGTAGTGAATGTAGTTGTACTTACGGCGCGAGTCTCGGCAGTCTCGTCCTTGGCAGCCTTGTTGTCCCAGTGCTTGAAGTACTCGTCAACAGCTGCTTGCTGAGCAGCGCGATCCTTCTTCATGATGGCAGCAAAACCGCCCTGGGCCTGGGCACTATCACCGTGCAGCGCCTTGTTGAAGGCGGCATCGCGGGCGTGATCCTCACGCTCAAGACCGGTGGAAGACATGGTGATAAATGGGGAGATCGTCGTTAAGTGTTGAAAAAAGACGAGTCTGAGTAATTACACTCTAAATTGTGTGATTGTCGATTTGGACGTTGATGTGAAATGTATAGATGCACCAGCGGAGACAAGACGAACTGGAGATGGTGGGCCAAGCTGTTCTTATATACACGTTGGTGTTAATTTGTAGGGTGCCAGATTTTAGTGCTTGTTAGTGGGCCTCGGTTGCATGATACACCCTGCCCACCAGTGTCAATATTTCCTATTCGGTTCAGGAATGCGGATTACGGTTCATGAATTCGGGGTAGTTGTAAAACGTCAACCGTAGATTGGCGTGTGTATGTTTTTGTTTGTGTGCGTATGTCACTTCTAATATCTAGACGATACAAAACATACGGTGATACTAAACTACAAAATGCATGCGTATACACCCCGCCAGATTCAGATCATAATAACATGTTTACTGGTGTTTTTTCGTAAAGTATAGAAGCACATGTGCATATATAGAGAGTTGTGTATTTAGGCGTACCCATTGCTGTAAGAGTTGCATATGGCTTTCACACAGACTGAATACATGTGCTGTCAGCGCAAGGCCGTATAGTTTGCGTTAACTGTCAACTGATTTCCATGTGATCCAAATGTTTACCCCTGAATTTGGGCCAGCCACAAGGCCCTACTTGCAATGTTGCTGGCATACGCCAGGACCCCACTTGCCCCAATTGGCCAATGGTAGACAGCAAATCCAATGGCTTAGAGTGGCGACTGCCAGCTAAACTAACGCCGGTCAAGAAGTTATAGCAAGGCACACGAAAACCGAACACGAATACACCAGTGTATGTATGTGCAGATTTCAGGTACGGCGAGGTTCACCAGCCATTTTACAGCTACGAACACGAAAACGAAAAGGAATTGCCGCAATAACCGCCAGCGAGAGAGCCAACAAGGCACAAAATGTTTAGGCGAACTTCCCAATTGGTGTAAATCGTATTCGTACTGCGCTCATGGCTTGCGGTCAACAGCTTATGCAAGGGTTAAATCTCCTGAACAGCCATGTTAACTTTTTGCGAATACGAAAACGAAAATTTCAGTTGATACTGTAGCCCGGCTAATTATCGGTGAATCTGATAAAAGATACCGATAACATTTCGCAAATGTCAAAAAAGTCGATTACATCATAGACGTCAGCCCGAATCTTGACGATACTGTTTAGCGTTACAATTGGAACTGAAATCATGGCCGAAGCTGCGTACAGAAGTCTTCTGCGTGCCACGAGAGTGGCATTTGTGGGTTAGTGTTTCCGTCAACCCCGAGCCCATCCGTGTATATGTGAAAATTTGTACTCGAGTTGCTAACTTAAATGCGACTCTTTGCAGGTGACCAACCCACCCTCGATGCCGCGAGAAGTCAGATTCGCCAGCGCTTCGTAGAAAAGCGCAACCTATCGTCTTCCGATCCCGAGACCGCAAAAGCTCTTCACATGGCTCGCGATGTCGCCATGATTTTGAGGCAAAATGTTGTCCAAGGCCAAAACCTCGGCGACAACCTGTACAGTACGTCCCAACCAACCAATAGTAGGTCCGGTAATTCTATATACGGAACTGACAGTGGTATAGAACTCAATATCCACGACGAAATCGAACGTGGAGATAATGATAGTGTGAAGAACCCTAGTAAGGGCGGTGGTTGCGGGTCTGCCGGATGTGGAAGCCGTTAATGGTAGCATATATATGGATTTTGTAGGTGCTTGTGTACGATCATGTGTTTAATAAATCAATAACATTTCTATGACTTGACGTATTGTTTTCTATTGTGTTCATTATAATTCAAGTTTGTTGACATGAACATGCTGTATTTGTATATATAGCTACACATCTATTTGCACATGTGGTTGCCACCCAAATGTTTCCACTCTTGATGGATCTATAATCGCAGGCGGTGAGCCACGGCAGAATATTATTGGCGAAGCTCTATGTAGAATTGGTATTTGCGATCCAGTATTTCGAGCTTAAATCTCTAACCTTTCATCACCTTAGATTCATTTAAGTCATCAAACAACTCCCACTACAATCGCCTATCGAGAAAACCGCGACATCCAAGTCTTCATTCCATCGAAGCGAACTACGACAATATTTTCGAATTATTTTGATTGCGCGCATCATCCTATCCCGCTTAAACCGCCATAATGGCTCCACAGATTAAACAAGATCTCAACCGCGCTGGTTGGGAAACAACCGACTTTCCATCTGTCTGCGAGACATGCCTCGGCGGTAACCCATACGTCAAAATGTTGAAAGAAGACTACGGAGCAGAATGCAAGTTATGCACCAGACCGTTCACCATCTTCTCGTTCAGTGTTGACCGCGCCCAAGGTCGCAAAAAGCGTACCAACATCTGTCTTACATGCGCACGATTGAAGAACTGCTGCCAATGTTGCATGTTGGATTTGTCATTCGGATTGCCTATCGTTGTTCGTGACGCAGCCTTGAAGATGGTTGCTCCTGGGCCATCATCTGACATCAATAGAGAATACTTCGCACAGAACAATGAGAGGGCGATCGAGGAAGGATTGGTTGGAACTGAGGAGTACGGCAAACAAAACGAGAAGAGCATTGAGCTTTTGCGCAAACTCGCCAACAGCAAGCAGTATAACAAGTCCAACCGCATGGCAACTTACGACAATGCTTCGCAAGCATCTTCTAGTCGGGGCAACCCAGCAGTCGGCTCCGGAGTTGGTGGGCCTGGTCCCGTCCGAACTCGTGATTCACGGGCAGCCGCAGCCGTTGGTGCCACCAAGAAAGGGAAGGCCGTTGGTTCCTTGCCACCCCCAGGTCCGAATGACTGGTTACCGCCTGCCGATAAAAACATCATGTCTCTCTTTGTAACTGGTGTTGAAGATGATCTGCCAGAGTACAAAATGCGAGACTTTTTCAAGGTATACGGTAAAATTAAGAGCTTGGTCTGTTCTCATATGACGCATTGCGCCTTTGTCAACTATGAGACCCGTGAGGCTGCCGAAGCTGCCGCGGCCGCTTGCCAAGGGAAGGCCTTGATTGAAGGATGTCCATTGAGAGTTAGATGGGGTGTGCCTAAAGCTGTTGGAACCATGGATAAGGAAAAGCGGGCAGAGATGTTGCGGGATGGCCGTCGTACACTGTCCAAAGCTGGACGTTCTTCTAATGCATCCTCATCCAAGGGTACTAAAGATGGCGCCGGTAATAATTCCGGTTCTGCATCCGTTATTGCGCCACCTCCTGGTGCTTCCAATACTCATTATGGGGCTTTGAATGGAGAATAAAGATGGGATTAGGTAAAAAACAATATGGAAACTGATGCTACATGTTACGATGATATGTATATACACACTTCACCATTCTAAACTAGTTGACTAACTTGTAATTCTTATCATTCTTTCACTATCGCTGTAATCATTGATACATTTTGAGCTCCATGTATCTAAAAATTATATTGCTCTCCATGATCTTATTTGCCTGCGTGAATGTACATACACAGATATAGTTTTACTGTCATGTTCTATGCATCTATTCCGTAAAACAATATAACCATTCTGAGCCTTTCATTACTCTGTGCAACCAATCCATTCTAGGTAGTCGCCCCACTAATGATCCACCCATTCCTAGTAAAACGAAAAAATCTCGACCCCAGCAATACATACAAATCATAGGCCTGCCCCTCAATCTTCGTTTCCAACGATAATTCAGGTATCGTCAAATTTGTCGCCACCCATTCATAATGGCTTCTGTTACTGTTGTTGGCCACTCGGCCCTTCCTCTGCCCGCTGGCTGGTCCGCTGAGAAGGACTTCCAGGTTGTTGGCAAGCTGACCGCTGGAACCCCCCGTACTATTGAGCCGGTTGGTCCTCACTTTCTTGCTCACGCCCGCCGTGCCCGCCACAAGCGCACCTTCTCCGAGGATGACCGCCTTCAGGCCCAAGAGAAGGCCACCAAGGTTGAGGACGATGAGGACAACGAGATCTCTGAGCCCGAAGACCCCATGATGCTTCAGCGTGAGGCCAAGGACTGGAAGGTATGTTTCAACAGTTTCAAATACATGGTGCACTATGTTGTTTTCAGAAAACGGTACTAACATGAGTATTTTCTGTTCTATAGTCCCAGGATCACTACGCCGTTCTGGGTCTCTCCAAGTACCGCTGGAGGGCTACCGAGGACCAGATCAAGCGTGCTCACCGCAAGAAGGTCCTTCGTCACCACCCCGATAAGAAGGCTGCTGCCGGCCGTCACGAGGACGACAACTTCTTCAAGTGCATCCAGAAGGCTACTGAGGTTCTCCTTGACCCCACCAAGCGCCGCCAGTTCGACTCCGTCGATGAGGCTGCCGATGTTGAGCCTCCTACCAAGAAGGCCGCCACTGGTCCCAACTTCTACAAGCTCTGGGGTAAGGTCTTCAAGGCTGAGGGCCGTTTCTCCAAGGTCCAGCCTGTCCCTGCTTTCGGTAACGAGGATTCTACTAAGGATGAGGTTGATGCTTTCTACAACTTCTTCTACAACTTCGACAGCTGGAGATCCTTCGAGTACCTTGATGAGGATGTCCCTGATGACACCGAGAGCCGTGACCAGAAGCGCCACACCGAGCGCAAGAACGTCAACGCTCGCAAGAAGAGAAAGGCTGAGGACAACGCCCGCCTCCGTAAGCTCCTCGATGACTGCTCTGCCGCTGATGAGCGTATCAAGAAGTTCCGCCAGGAAGCCAACGCCTCCAAGAACAAGAAGCGTCTCGAAAAGGAGGCTGCTGAGAAGCGTGCCAAGGAGGAGGCTGAGGCTAAGAAGCTCGCCGAGGCTGCTGCTGCCAAGGAGGCCGAAGAGGCTGCCAAGCTTGCCCGTGACGCTAACAAGAAGAACAAGGAGGCTGCCAAGAACGCTGCTAAGAAGAACAAGCGTGTTCTTAAGGGTTCGGTCAAGGAAGCCAACTACTTCGTTGAGGGCGAGCCTAGCGCCGTTGTCATTGATGCTGTCCTCGGCGATGTCGAGGCCGTTCAGGGCAAGCTGGACCCCGAAGGCATTGCCGCCCTGGCTGGCAAGCTCGGTAAGCTCACCGTCGCCGATGAGATCAAGGCTGTCTGGAGCGCCGAGGTTCAGTCCCTGGTTGCTGCTGGCAAGCTGACCGAGGGTGCTGTCAAGTCCTTCCAGTAAATTCATTGGCTGATGGTATAGTAATATACCAACGATTAATGACAGTAGCACTATAAATCAAACCAAAATAGATATTTCTCCGTCTTAAAGTATTTGAAAAACACTCTCCAGGTGTAATTTAGATGATGACTCAAAATTTAAATGTGTAGAATTATATGACTAGACCACCCAATACCTAGGCCCCAGGAAACTTTCGACAACTTATGTGTTCTCAGCCAACGGTTTTCCATGTATCATCAATATGAATGATATCACGATGTTGCGATACCCGTACAGAGTGAGTGCATCTCCGCGAAAGATCTAGTATCTGAACTATTTAAACCATTATTGGATGGCTACGTGCACACTCAACACAGAACATCTTGCGTAAGAAATTAAACAAGGAAGCTGCTTCTTGTCGCTGTTTTAGTAACGCCAGGTAAGCTTAAATGTTAATTAGAGTACTAAATAGTACTCAAGGTCCGGCTCATACCAAACTCGGAATACACAAAGGGGCTATGTAGACCTAAAACCCAATACTGCGGTGGCGAGTTCAAGTAACCCGGAATGTTTGATTCTCACATTCGTCGCAGGCTCAAAGTTTCATAGCAAGTATTTCCCTTCGTCATGTTGAATCGAACGAAGCCCCGGTGTCTAGCTAGAATGAATGCAACGTTATTCTGCCCGGAGCATTCGAGTGAGAAGTAGAGATAAGTTTTATTAACTTTTACCACAAGCTTGTAAGGATAGAGTTAAGCTGAATCTTCGATGATAAACCAGAGTCGACTCATTGATAACAACGAGTTACCACTTTTGGACCAAGGCCCCGATATATAATAGACACTATGCCCGGTCTTTGAGTAAAGAGTAGAACGTTTCTAGGTATCAATAGAAGAATAAAACTGGACAGAGAAAGGTATCGTCGTATTTGACAACCACATTTAGTGCAGCTGTCAAGGGCGTAGAATTGCTCTCTACACGAGTTTGATGTTAAATATCCATCTCATAAACTCGGGTATGCTTTGATCAAGTTTCACTTTATGCGTTGAGGGTGAGCATCATTGAGAAACCCATCAGCGACACATGAGTAGATTATTAGAACCCACTTCTTATCTAGTTAAAAGGTAGACTTAGTGAACACGATCATCGCCGGTCGAATCGAAAATCGAGGATTTATGCACATACGCATACAATAACAATGCGTAAATATGCTGTTGCCCATCTATGTACATACGTAAGTGTTATGCTTGTATCGGTAATCGGGGCTTAGAATACGGGCAATACTGGAATCAAACATATCTAGGTTACTAGTCTATCTAGATATTCAAAGACATCCGGATATCAAAGTCACGGTGTTGTAACTGAGTACGGACGTGACTCCGGGATCCTATTAGGTCTTATGTACCAATCGTACATACCCTACCAGTAGGTGATTCGCTCGTGGGGCATTTTCTAGTTCGATAAATGGAGAGGTTTTAGTCTTCTTATGCTGGTCTGAACAGGGAAACAAGAAGATGGCCCATGAGCGTGATTTTCGCGGTACCTACTTATACAAACAATGTAAGTATGTCATCTTTATTCACGACACTGGTTTGCAGACAAGATAACCCGGTAGTTCGACTATCTTGTATTCACTCTTGGCAACATTTTGCTTGAGTGGTGTTGCAAATATACAAGCTCATGACCCACAAGGAAGATGAACGGAGCGATCTTGATCTAGGACAGTCTCAGTACAATATGACCAAGTGAGACTGAATACGAAGCTTCCAGAGTTGGTTCGATAGACGTGATAATCCTGTATTTTTGTAACCTCAGTGGCAAAAGATACAGTAATTATAAGCGGGCCGTAGAACTGATTTGCCGTCCTTCAGATGCTTTGTACTCTGTCTCTTCCTCGCGAAGGGCCAGCCGAATATTTTGAGTATCACATGCCCTTCAACTCCATTGCCACTTGCACATTCACTCATAGTGGGAAACTCTGTTGTAAAGGCCGAGTAGATTAGTCTAAAGATTAAGGTATTTATAGAATGTTTGATAGCTCGCCCCAAACAACTAGCGATTCAACACACTTTCTATTTCACTCGGCTCTTCACTACTAGAAACGTCCGCTATAATATGCCACAGACCTTGTGAGGAGAATACTCCGGCAATATCCTATTTCTGGCGTGGTGGTATAACCCCTTATACCAGTACTAATTCATGTAATATGAAAATGTGTTGCCGTTACTTCACACTGTATACTTTTGATCAAAAGCATATGAATGACAGTTACGAAACTGTACAATGAGAACTTGGATATATGGGACTACATTATACTGTCGTTAGAGAAGAATGATAAGCCCGAGTTGGTATTTTTCGGGCTCATCACGCACATATGGTGATGTCAGTTGGGATATGTGCAAATTCACTCCAGTTCTACACATGTGTACAACATCTAGCACGACTTGAAAACTTGATTTATAGAATAGCTGGTTAGAGCTTTGGTCGTAGCTTTTTATACACATTACGCAAATGGAAGACACTCTCATTATTTATTGTTTGCTACTATGCAACTTCCAATGTACCAACTATATTTCTATCGTCGGAAATCACGTTAAGAGAATATATTCAATAACTAATGGTTTTGTCACGTGGTATCAATGATTCATCATTGCAGTTGAGAGATACAAGTTACTGATGTTGGAGTTTAATGTAAAAAGTCATGATTATTTCTGGGGTTGGTCGGTTGAAAGCCAAACGAAGTTCTAAACAATCCCCAGTGACTAGTCAAACATTATTCAGGTATTAATCAGCGCATTTAACCGATGTGAAAACAGTTGCAGTCAGTGTTTTGAATCATATGCTATTGTCTCTGCTTGTACTATCACAGAGCTCCTATCACCCTAACACGACAAATCAAAGATGCCAACTTTGAATCTCTGTAATCTGACACCCATCATTCTACGCCAGTGGTACATGCAGACTATTGTATCTGCCAGCGACTCTCGAGTAGTGAGGCCAAGCCATGCACATGCAAAAAGTGTAACTATCCGCCTGACTGTCGTGCGATGGAACTAGGCTACATTTCTCGTTCTTTTCGCTTCTTTTCCTCTCACTAAATGTTTTCAACACGGTGGTTGTCTTCACGGGTGTATTGGTTACCGTGAGCATGTTTACTATATCTTGCTAAGAAATTTCATGAATACAAATTTTATTAGTAGAGAGAAAGACAGTATTTTAATGCAATAAAGTAGGATATCCTATAAGCAAAGAATTATCACTCTAGATAGGGCTAATGCGTGTACGTATATAAAGGTAAAGAGTGATTCTAAACACCCTAACACTACATGATGTGTCTCTTTTCTTCCTGTTACATCATCATACACAGTTCTCTACGGTGGCTTTGCTGGCCACACGTACCCTTCAACTTGTTTGTCATTTATATGGATCTGACCGTTGTTTAGGAGCATTTTTTTCTTATTTCCAATGTCTTCTTTGTTTCATGTACTTCTCGTTCTTCTCGAGTCCCCTTCATAAAGTTCATCTTGCGTTTGTAGACAGATAAATCTTCTTTTTGAGACAGAATTAATAGTAATTTATTGACGTCATGGTTTGTAAAAATGTAGATGTATAGCAAGCAACAATCTAATATATAATTAGTCCTAGTTCTTGTGATTTCCCCAAGAGCCTCCACTACATTCACGATTGGTTGGTCCCATTCAAACATTTAGAATTGCACGTGACTTAAATACTGGGTGTAGGTTCGATCCAGTTAAGCCGACAGCACATGGATGTACATTACCTCAAAAGTTCGTGTTACAGGGAACACATATACACAGTTGAAGGGGTTGTTTCCGACTACGAATGTCGTCATAGAAGAAGTATTCATCAAGGGTTTATGTGGCAAAGATAGGGTGCTGAGACCGCGAAGACGCCATGTATTTGACGACGATGCCAAATTGGCCCATGCAATAAGACTACACTGGAAGTTCCTACTATAGCCACAGTGCCTCGATTATGAATGAGCAGAATGCTTCTTACAATAATCACAAACGGAGTTACACTTGACGGTATATGAGCATCGATTACTCTAGGTAGATATTTTACCCTGTAATCACTCGTGGCGATATGATGCTTGGCAAATTCCCGGCGAAACGGTCGAAATATCAAACGTGCCATAGATATCTGCTTCGATCCGTCCAACTATATATTGCCAAGGGCTAGTCGCATTTGGACATTCAACACGTAGAACAGAGACTTTGTAAGAGAGAAAAGGAAAAGATGCAAAAGGTTGCCAAGACGGGACTATCCGCTATTTTCACCAAATACCAAGCCATGTTTAGAAGGTTGTCACCTCTAATGAACATGCAAGAATGATCACGCTTTCATCCTATGGCACAAGTTGAAAGTCTCAATGCTTGGGCCGTTGAGCGGGGAAGGGTGTAGTTTTTTCGTATCACCTGTCGTTGAAGAATATGTACCGTGTAACCCTGCGAATGTTTGCGGACATTTGCTAAGACATGTAGCGGCGGGGCTATGAATATAAGATAAATGTCAAAGTATTGGGGGGTATGCGGGTACCACTGCGCCAAACAGGTTATTGGTTGTAACAACTGCAATATAGCAACCCTAACCCCACGCTGTGTCTCTAGACAGGGTATAATCTGCCACCCTCATGACTCGAAAACTATATTCTTTTAGGGTTATAACGAGGAACAAAGACACATCAATCAATCACTTTGACACCCTGTCATCAAAGACTGACAAACCCCGCGAGAGGCAAGATGGTAAATAATGTGATGGTAAATCATTTGCCAACAAATTTCTGATCACAAATCATTTATTAGCGTACAAATTATTAATGACCAATAAAGTCGCGCAATTAAGACTTTTTAACATAGGGCATGGAACAAAGGAAATCCTCCAATCATGCAATCACAAAACCTTGCTAGCGCAAGATAAGAAGTATCCAATGTACTGATTTGAGAACTTGAAGCAACTTTGGAAACAACATATAAATGGAGGCAAATACCCTCACTTTACAGGTAGAATTGTAGAAAAATCATCACTAACAGAATAAACATTTTATATATCTATGTACATTGCATTTTTCTCTTCCTTTCTCGCCAACCCTTATATTTCTTACACCCTCTAAGCTTCTCCAAGTTTTGCCAGGCCGCTCCTCTTCTGCTGCTGTATCCCAGTTGTGCGAACACTGCCTTTGTCCACTTTATTTACATTTCCACAAACGCAATGGATTTCCTTGAAGCCATTAGTGTTCCCCAACTGGAGAATGCTGACCAGTACACTGAGTGGGCTGGTCGCATGACCAATGCCTTGCGGGGTGCACTTTTAGACGACTATCTCACCGACCCCAACAAGGACATGTCCACTCCTGAAGCCCGTATGGTCTTATACTACCTCAAGGCACACGTTGGCTCTCGCGATTTTAGCTCGGTGAGCATGTTGGACTCCCCATTCGAGGTGTGGAAATACTTGGAGGACACTTATAGCTCTTCGTGGTCAGAGATGCAAAACTTCGTACACTGCACCCTGAAGAATTGTGGTACTGTTGAAAAATTCGTCCACGATCTCAAGAGGTTCGCCTTGCTTTCTCGTCAGGGAAGAATCGCCATGACCGAGGAGTCAATTTTTGTCTGGACCCTGGCCAACCTCACTGACGAGTTTCAACCGTTGGTGGACAACTGGACCCAAAGAAGGGAGGCCATGGATTCTTTTGATCCTGCCCTACTGAACGGGTTATTCAGGGACCTCTTGAATGAATGAATCTTGAATACACCAATGTCAAGCAGTGAGCCGGTTGCAAGAAGCCCATTTTCTTTAACCCTTGCATAAGGTGTGCGTTCGGGTTGCGATGGATCATGAAGGATTTCGTACCTTGCAAAGTCTCAGCATCTCATTATTGTTTCACATACCTAGTGTGGTATCCCGTAACACAAGAGTTAACCTCGGAAAATATACGTTCAACATTCTACATATCTGTATTAATCACTTGTGACTATCCTGTCAACCATCTTGAGAAGTCTGCCCTGGTGTACAACGAGAAGAGCGGTAGGCATTCTTCGTCGGCACCGTCGGAAAGGCCCGCGAAGGTGGTGGATATCTTTGTAGGGGTCTGGTCTTCCGCTCATTATGTCAGTCAGGATGCGCGAGACTATCATGATGGCACACGAGGTGGCTTCAAGCGCAAATACGGAAATGGCCCCCGGTTCATGTCAAAATGGGGTACATTGTGCGGGACCCATCAGTTCAGAGATTCCGTATCCCTTTGCGCGGATACTTTGTCTCCACGGAGGAGCAGGCAGAACGGGTGACAGAACTTTTCCGGGTACAAGACGATCTGAAGCAGTTGGAAGCTCAGGTTATGTACCATGGGTATGAGGTGCGGGTTGCGAAGCTACACCTGGACAAACCAGTAACCGGAGTCAGCGTCGCGGGTTTGATTTCCTCGGTAAGTAATGTGACCCGAGCCGATTGGCTTCAACCAGGAGTCGTGATGCATGTGGCACTGACTAGTCCAGTCGTAGCCACCACCGTCATGAGGGAGTCGGGTGGCCCTCTGGTGGAATGGTACTCACCACAACCCCCCCCCCGAACTGTCCAGTGCGCCAGATGCATGCGCTACGGACATTTTCAAAAGCGGCACAGGAATGATAAGAAACTCTACTGTGGCACTCGTGCTGGCGAGCGGGAACCTTCCCGCTGTCAAAACAAGCCCCATTGCTCCTGTGGAGGAAGCTATGCCCCAACTGAGTGCGCCGAGTGTCGGGCTTACAAGGACTGGCGTTCCAAGGTTCTACAGAAGTCGAAGGAGACCTGTGAGAAAGACCGGGGTTATTGGAAGGCCAGACGCGAGCAGTACGCAAAGTCATGTATGGAGCTGCTTTTGCCAGAGGTCATCTGAGAAGAATCCCCGGAGTCCAGGCTTCGTCCCCGCGGAAGGAATAGACAGGAGTGAACGCCCGAGGTGTCTGTGAGACATACAGACCCGGAGGAGCAACCCAAAGCATCCTCCGCCCCCAATATCATGATCGTGGACGCCCACGTCATGGACCCTATCCTCCCCCCTGGTTCCCAAGTCATCCCCCCTTCACCACTTCTACTTTGAACGGCCTGGTAGGCGATAGCCAGGCCAAGTCACAGTAAGCTTGTGTAACATACGTCTGCGCTAGTGGAACGTCGATAAGAACAATGATTGTCCCCACGAATACACTGCAAACCAGAACAATTGTCTTGTTCCTCCGAGAGCTCCCCGATTGAGAACAAGAAGGGTGTCGCAAGGTAACGGAAAGGCTGGGGGGATACCACGTCTTCAGAGATTCGGGGGCGGCAGCGCTACTCGTAAAAGGAAAACAAGTTATGTGGGTTAGAACAGGCGAATACGCGATAGCGTGTGTTGTTGACGGATTCTACATGGCGTCTGTTTATCAGAAGCGGCGTCTGACTACGGATGGGTATGCGCAGCGTGCAGTCTGGCCCTCAGAGTCCTTCATCATCATGGGAGATTTCAATACACACTCCGCACGTTGGGGTTAAGAGTATACAAGAACAGATGTATACGGCAGACGTTTTGAAGATTGGCTCACAGACGAAGGTGCTCAGGTCATTACAAGACCTGGCGTGATTACATCGGATAGAGCAGGTCTTAGCACTACCATAGATCTCGTGATCACCCGAAGCGTGCAGTCGTCTTTCGAGGGTGACGCGGATCTACCTAGTTCGGATCACAGAGCACTTTTGGGGACAGTCTGGGTTACGGGAGACTCAAGGGAGCCTCCTCGCTATACCCGGGACCGGAGAAATGTCAGCAGTTTATTCTCTGGTAGAGATTATTTTGCCAGAGACACACCGGGACGCATAGGCACGCCGGGAGAGTTAGATTCCGCCACCGAGACATTAATCACCAAATTCCTTGTTACCACAGACAAATTAGTGTCGCCAAGGACAGTTTATATTGGATCTGAGGGCTGATGGTCGGAGAATCCCCGAACAGCCTCTATTACGTTAAGCGGATCTAACGCAGGCTGTTACCAAGAACAAGTTTAGGCGTCACTAGTATTGCCTCTTTTGGGAGACTGGTGTAACCTCTCGGGTGGTCTATGGGTTGGCGTGCTCACTGTCATAATTACATAGCTTTCCTTCCCTTTGATATTTCACGTTACTTCCTACTTTTTGCCGCTCCCTTATAGATCACTTTATCACAGACAGACGGTCAGTTTGATCCGGCGTGTGTTAGGGTTTACAACCAGACTAGGCTTTGCCTTTGACTCTATCGTCACTCGCCGCACTGGAAGCATTGGCCATCATTTGTCAGATGTTACGAAGCGACTGGTGTCAGCGAGATGACCAGGGGTCTGACCGGAGATTACCAGCCACCAGGTGGCTGCTGATTGTAAGGGGTCTAACCAGAGATCACCAGCCACCGAGTGGTTGGTGGTTGTAAGGGGTCAAACCATGAACGAGCAAACATAAAAGGTGCTAACCAGCCCAACTCAGCCATCGAGTGTATTCTTGCTTCTTCATCGAACTCCGTGTTACCTGTCTCTCTCCGTCCGATTTTAGTGTGACTTTAGTGACCCTGACAGCGTGCCTCAAGGGTTTCCGCTCTCTCCACTTCCGTTTATCACTTTCGTTGCAAGTCTGCATGAATCAGTGACTTCGCGTCACTCAAGGTTACCTGCGTGGACGTCGCAGACGAAACTAACTTGCTTGTTCGAGGTGGTTCCTCGGAACAGGCCAACGTCGCTCCGCAAACGGTGGTTAGTTTGGGTGATGAATGGACAATTAGGAGGGGAATTCTTCTTGAGCCCAGCAAGTACGTTCTTATGGCTCTCAACGTTAACTCAGCGAATCAGTGGAACAGCGAAGTTTCCACGTGGAGCGGGCAAGAATTATCGGTAGTGGCAGGTTCACGTTTTTTGGGCAGTTGGATTAGTTCTCCAGAAACTGGCACAGCACAGTGCAATGCTCTACTGGTCAAGATGGGAAACACGGCCAACCCCCTCACCGCCTTATCGAGAGCTGACCAGGCCAGCTGGGCTACTCTCAGAATGATCAGGATAGTCTGTCACAGGCCGCATGTGACTTATGCTCGGGAAACCCCGGCTTTCATAGAATTCTCTCAGACACAGGTATCGATGTTAGAAACACTGCAATCTCATGCGCCTCGTTTCTGTACAAGAGCATACAAGTCCACCCCTTTGCCCCGTCTCCGGGCCGAGGCAGCGTGCGAGCCACTCCGGGAGTACCTTGTACACTTGGATGCCCGCTCCGAGACAAGAATGCAAGAGTCACCTGTTTGTATTGTCATGAAAAGTGCAATTGCGCAAACCACGCGTACAAAACTTTCCTTTCTATTTTTCCTGCCCAGAAGCTCTGACCAATCAGCGTCGAGCATTTTGGCGTTCCCGCAAAACTAGAAGTGACCACCGAAGATGTCCGGTGACGACGCCCACGAAGGGGTACCTGCCGCCGCCGTGCCTGCAGTGCCTTCAATGGACGTAGATGTTGCTGTGACCCCCGCCACTCCGGTGGTATCAACACAGGAGACCATGGCTGGCTCCTGGCCTGCGCATGTCGTTTTAAACCTGTTGATAGCCGAAGGGATACCACGCGAGGTCGCCGCCCGATACCACGAGGCTATTACTCGAGTAGCTGGGCGCCTCCGTCACGTCCCTATCACCGATGGACCACCCACGGATGCGGAGATGCACCGTTCGGCGAAGGAAAGGCGCCTCCGGGCCAAAACGAAGAAAGCTGGTGGAAAACCACGCGGGTCGCCCCTACTTGCCAGGGCCACCCCCAACACTCACCTGGTGCCATCACCACCCGCGCTGCCAAGACTGTTCTTGTGCACACGGGAAAAACTGTCTCTCCCAGAGGCGCGGCCGCTCTCCGGAAGCTCATCGAGAGCGCGCCCGCGTCAAGCCAGAACGGCGGACAGAAGGATGGAAGCTCCCCACCTGTCAAGATGGGTTTCGTTGCTTGTGTTGGGGATGCGTACCGTATTCCCCTACGCTGCAAGACCTCTGAGGTTTTGAGCGTTTTCAAGACGGTGGAAGCAAAACTAGCCACCATGTCAGAGCCTGCGAAGGCCACCCTACGCGGATGGGATGTCCGTGTCAAGGGACTTTCGCCGACCAGACCGGCACAGGAGGCAGCTGAGCTGCTCTACCCTGGTGCGGTCTTAAAGGCTGAATGGCGAGGCGATGCTTTACATGCCAATGTTGGGGACGCCGTCACCCCAATCGTCCACATGACGACCAAGTGTCGTGTGACTGTCGACGAGACCATTGCCGCCACCTGGGACGTTTCTCCTAAGGTGGTTGTCCAGTGCCATAAATGCTGGAAATGGGGCCACGGTTCCAGAAAGTGCAATGCCCGGGGTCCCCCCAAGTGTGGTAGATGCTACCAAGTTCATCGTGCCGACAAGAATGGGTGCGCTAGGCCGCCCAAGTGCCACGATGGAGATCACGCGCCGACAAGTGAGGCATGCCCAGCCCGTAGAGCTGCTCACCAACAGGCCATGCAGGAGACCGCGTCGGTCCGCCAGGCTGAAGCTCAGTTTTGGGCCTCTCAGAAGGGTGTGGCCACGGTCCCGGAACTCTGGGCTCATGAGTCCTCCTCCGCTGCATCTGCCGACGTCGACATCGTCGATCTCCCCCCCCTCACAGTCGCTGAGGCTGCCACCACCGTCACTGCCACCGACGCTCCTACCACCACAATCGCCGAAGAAGAAGCCATGGAGCTTACTAGCGATGAAGAGGACGACGAAGACATGCAGGACACGAGCAGCATTCGGCACATGTGTCTCCAACAAAATGAAAGGTGTCTAGATCCTGGCAGCCCCTCGCCCTCTTCGATGTCGATGCGTATTCCGCGTGTGATAGCGAGGTCCAACGTAGACTTAGACCCCCGCGCTCCCATGTGATACAGCCGACCTCAGTGTTGACGTGATAACCGCCTTCCTCAATCCAGTCCTCTAACATACCCCAAGAGTATTGGCCCTCACTCCTACACCACCCCACATCGGTGAATGCGCGTTGAAATCGCCCATCAGAATGGCTTCGGACGGTACCTCGATGGAGCTCAGTGCCGAGAAATCCCGTACTTGCCCGTTGACCTTAAGATACACACTTGCCATCCACTTTCCAGCGACCCATGCAGCAGCCACCCTTTCATTCGTCTCTACCCTCGTCCATTGTAACCCCTTGACTAGCAGAGCCGCAACCCCGTTAGTAGTGATCACACTGTACTCCCCATTCTCTCCGGCCACCGCTTCGGAACTGCGTCGTGGCAACCCGGGAGTTCCTGGAGGAACAGAACATCTGCTCTTGAATTCAGAGCGCCAGTGAGGCACACCGGTCTCGCGTGGAGATTCCACTGGAGCAGACGTAAGGAACGCATGAGATTTACGACGCCTGGCCAGCCGGTTCTCCGGGCTGACACTCATCGGGCCCTAAGCTAGGCGGGTGGGGGGGGTTGGTTGAAATCATCTGTGCCTTGGCGGCCAAGCGCTTCGAAGCTCGCTCTTTCTTTCTTTCGAGCTTGGTCTTAGCAACTCGGGCCGAGGCCGAAGTAATGGCAG
>JAJNMT010000163.1:0-28765 GCA_025685495.1 Huntiella abstrusa | reverse complement strand
ATAACCACGCGTACGGACCCGCGAGTTGAATACCCCCGATCAGAATACCAACGGAGCAAAACCATTCTTAGGCACCTAGGAGAAGAGCTGGAAAGGAGTTAGATGCGCGCTGGCCCATTTGGGGGAGTGAATAGGGTAAAGGTGTTCCGGGAAGACCGGGGGAGGGAGTTGTGGACGGATAGCTCATGGCGAGCTATGTCAAAGATTAGAAGCAAGTTGTCGGTGAGTGAGAACAGGTTTCTCTCGTGTTTGAGAACCGGTCACAGGTGCTACCTCCCAGCCTTATTCAAAGCCAAAAAAGTCGACTTCCAAGTGTGTAGACACTGTGGCGAAGAGAACGAGTCGGTTGAACATGTCACGCTGTATTGCCCCGCATTTCTTACACAACAAAATGACTTACGACTGGACCTTGGGGAACCACCCACTATGCCCAAACTCTTCTCTGAGAAAGGGAAAGCAGCAATGCTGAAGTTTATCAAGAAGACAGGGTTCGGCACCTATAAGTGATCACCAACCTCCGCTGTCGCTCTCCCATCCACTCCGCCAATCTCCAGCGCCAACTCAAAAAGCAGCAACCAAATTCCTGCCACCGGAGAACAACCACCTGCAGTCAACCTGTAGGCCATGCCTGGCTCCCCTCGCTCAAACCAAACAGACAACACCACCGAGCTCCAAAACACACCCCCACTCTTTCCTTTGTCTACAGGAAACAGAAAACTAGAAGGTTCCGGGTATAGATAGGATAGCCCGCCCGCAGCTCAAAGCGAGCATGCTATGTCCCTAGATAGGATAGAAAGCATTTATGATTATAAAAAAAAAAAGAAAAAAAGAAACGGTCACAGAAACTCGACAGCGTGGCATAAAGCCACTGGTCGTCAGACCTGGCTGCCCATCTGTCATTGTAGGTGGGCGCTGCAAACCATCACTCACCTTGTCCTTCGGAGCACAGCCGTTGAAGCAGTCGCCGGGCAGATTCGCAGACGAAACTTGTCAAAACCCGGTGGCGACAGTTAAGTTACTCAAAGAACGATACTACAACCGCCTTGCACAGCCGCATCGCCAGGGGTGCAAGTCAACTTCGACAAGTTACGGACACGGCCGGCCTCTCACATCAATTAGATGTCTTCGCCACTATACCTCCACAGCCGACTCCACCCTCATACCGACGATCCCTTACCTCTATTTCACCATCTCCCATACAAAGTGCTGACAACGACCATCAGCCTTTCTGATACAATAATCTATAAGGGAGCGGCAAAAAATAGGAAGTAACGTGAAAAATTACAGGTAAGGAAAGCTATCTAACTATGGCGGGGAGCACGCCAACCCATAGACCCCCCTAGAGGTTACACCAGTCTCCCAAAGAGGCAATACTAGTGGTGCCTAAGCTGGTTCATGGTAACATTTTCTTTGCTCTTTTTTAGAGACGTTTCTACTTTCCTACTTCTTGAGATAGTCTAATCTTTTGTTTTATTTTGTTCGCGCATGAGTCGTCTCACGCACCTCTTCCCGTCTTCGGGGAGACTTAATCGGCTGAATGGTGACAGATATCTATTGCCAGTTCCCCTGCCGTATTCACAACTACTGATCAAAACAAGTCATTTTGAGCAGGCGCTCAAGCGCGCACCAGCGTTGCTACCAAGTGTACGCCTGCGAAGTTATTGGTCCACGATGGGGGAGTTCTTGGTATTGGCGTGCCACTTTTTCATCCATTTTAGTTTAAACCATTACGTGCCACATATCTTTAAGGTCAGCATGCACGTAGTTTTTCCAGTTACCGCCGAGTTATGTTACGATCAGTGTATTTTATAAGCTTAGTTCATTTTCTTTCTTTCTTTTCTTGAAAGACAATCCAATGTCACTTCAACTACAATAACTAACTACACAGCAGTCCCTGGAGGACATCCGGAGGGGCCGGAAGAAGATTCGGTGGACACCGGGAGGCGTACTAGGAGATACTGCTACCAACACAACACCAGTGATTTCCCTAGCGACAAATGGTAGCTGGGTGTGGAGGTGAACTGGGGATCGAAGTCACACCTGCTGTGTAGAGCCGAACACGCAGTGGACATGAGCAGACGTGCACCGCGCATAACCAAATCTAGTTATTTACAACCTCAAGACACAGGGAGCTGGATTCTATCATTCCGGAAATATACCGATTCTTTTTGATAAAACTGCTGTTGTATTGTAACCTCTAAGTGTCTCGTGATAAAGACACCTCATTCCTCATTTATATACTCTTTCAATAGTCCCACAGAAAACCCATCACGCCCCACGTGACTCGTCCTCGAGTCCCTTGTACACTTGAGAACCTCTCGGTACCTCCTGATGGGCCCTATTTACAAAAACTCTTTACAATCTCGTGATCGGATTTCATGTCTGCAAAATTGGCCATGCTGGCTGTAAACGGTAGGCAACTACTCTGGGTAGAGTAGGCAGTCGGTATTATTCCGTTCTCAAGACCATAGAAAATCCCACATCCATCTCCACGAGTATATGGGCCACAATGATACATTGTTAGGGTTTACAACCAAATTAGGCCTTGCCTTGACATGATCGTCACTTGCCGTGCTGGAAACAATTGTGATCATTTGTCAGATAGTGCGAAGTGATCAGCAGTCGCAAAGTGATTGTCAGTCACCAGGTGGTTGGTGGTCACAAGGCGGTTAACGGTGAACACCGCACATAAAAGGTGTCATCAGCTCGACTCAGCTATTGAGTGGGTTCTGTTTCTTTATTAGACTCCCGGTTACCTGTCTCTACTGTCCGATTTTAGTGTGAGTTCATTGACCCCGACAGACTGTGCTTATCTTATCCGGCTCTAGGGACCCAGATGGTCCATTTAACAGAACTGTCTGTACTGTACTCCTTCGCCCATGACATGAACACTCTTGTGAATTGTAGCATCCAATTTTGCAAAGAATTTCAAAAGATAGGTGGCCTATTGGGGGGGATCATAGTTCATCAAACCATGGGTTTTGATGATTGCCCGTTAAAGGTATATTCAAAGCTCTTGAGCCCTACATTGTAATAAACTTTTAATTACTTTCTTCGGGCACTTTTTGGTGATTGGAGCTAGTGAGTGAACGCAAAGGCTCTAGTATAGTAGTATCACATATGTTCATAGAGACACTCAGATCGCAAGCCCTAAGCCAAAAAATATTCTCGTTACTTTCATGATACCTAGGCCTCAGGCGGTCGAATTTATTGTTTTTTTTTTCGCGATTATTCAATTAGATTTAAGCTGTCGAGTGATCATGACAGATATAAAGGCTACGTGGTTTAGTCGGGAGAACACACATTCTCTTTTCTTTTTCTTCCTTGAAGTATGGGCAATCCTAGTGCTATATATATTCATTGAAGGCCCGTAAACCAAATTAGTTACAGCCTCATTGCTGGGCCAGTATTCGATTGATAATCCCGTGTTACCTATAACAATGCCTTTGTCGAAAGTTTGCTGAGTAATTAGACTCTAACTGTAAGGATGGTCAAAAGTTATAGATGCTAAGGGCCAGTGATATAGTGATTTATGGAGGTGCGGAGAAAGAGAAGGAGTATCGTGAAATATTTAGAGAAAGGAAAAGTGTAGATTGTTGGAGAGAACCGATACTCAACTGAAGAAGGTTTTGGCTGAAACAACCTCAGAGCAAGATAAAACTAAATGCAAGGCATAACCTCGGTAAACCCTAGCCTGAAATGTCACCTGACCAGTAACACCAGTCGGCAAAAAGCTATTTGATTACGGCAGGGAGTTCGCCAAACCATAAGTCACCCCAGAGGTTACACCAGTTTTCCAAAGGAGAAAGATTGATGCCACCTCAACTTGTTCATGGTAAATCTCTCCTCTACTAATAAGAGGTCGCACGTACCACAATAGCTCAACGTGGCTCGCCAGGCACTCGCTCCCCTGTCAAGTACCCGTAATATCCATATTTGTGAAACCGACAGACTCCTATCCTGTTAACTCAAGAAGTGAAGCCTTCCTGTACGTAAAGTCTCAACAATCCTCAAACCTCTTCAAAGGTCCGCACAACAAAACCTGCGCTCTGATCTCTGAATATCATGTTACGCCTAACCGCAACACCAAAACACCAGATATTGCTGACCACCCTGAACAGATGATAGTAACAAGTTTTGACTATCCGATTCAAAAATAGATGTCGGATTGTGTGTAACGCAATAGGACTGATTACCATGACTCAGGATAGAAGTATCTCCCTTTAGCAAAAGAATACATCGATCTTGGCTAGATTGACTTTGCCAATGATAGGCAATGGCCAGAGAGTATCAAGCGGGGAATGTGATATAAACTCCACCTGTGCCCCGTCTTGTTGATGCATCAGCGGAGTGTGCTCAGTTTGGGCTGTTGTCAACGCTACCGTGAACGGCTCTTCGTCACGCATGCGTAACGACCAGCGCAGCTGGGGAAACTTAGGCTGTCGATTAGATTAGGTATTTCTCGGTTCTGTCTTTTTCTCCCGGGCAGCGGTCAGTTTCTCTTGCAACAGCGGGTGGTCTTTAACTATTTGTCCATCACTGTGAGGTCTTCCGCCACTTGCCAAGTGCTATCACTGTCAGGGAGTTTTTCCGATTGGACGAGGTATTCTTTTTGGGCCGACCTGGGATTCCACTGGGATGGAACAATCTCCTCAACAACCCATTATTGTACTTCTTCCCCGTTTACGTCGATTCAAACAATTGTCTGTGGGTCACAGTCGGGGCGGCCAAACGGATCCGGGCCTTGCAGTGGTTTGAAGAGTATTTAAACAGACACTACAGAATGGCGACGATCATCAGCGGCAAAGTTTAAACGAACAGTGTGTGGACTGATCATTTCAAGAATAGTGTATGGCCCTGCGCGCCAGGCGGGCCATTCTGGTTTGGGTTTATTCATCAGAGCGTATCCTTGATTCAGCCTCAGACAGACAGTTTTCCCAGACCCAAAAATGACTTGGCGGTGGTGACCATAATAGTGTAGTTTCATCAGGGCTTATGCCATCCCCAATGGGGAACTCAGCATCTTCCTGTCTGGCCGTGCGTAAAATACAATGATCTCCGGCAGACAGTGAAGATTCAACAGCCAAGGGGATGAACATATTCAAGGTGGAAACAGGCCTTGTGCCTTGTAAAATCTCATTTGGCAACATCTTGATTTTTAGGGGTCAATGGAGTCGCACTAAAATCGGACAGTAAAGATAGACAACGAGTAGTTCGACAGAGAAATGGAATACACTCAATAGCCGGGTCGAGCTGATAGCACCTTTTATGTACGGTGCTGGCCGTTAACCGCCTTGCGACCGACGATCATCATGTGGCCGCTAATCGCCAAAGACAATAGTGTCAAAGGCAAAGCCTAATTAGGTTATAAACCCTAACATCAGCTCCCTCCCTTCTTCGTGAGTGAACGATCTAACTCTAAACTATTTAACGTAAACGAGAGCAAACAAATTCGATAGGTCTTCAACAGTTAGCTCAATTTCAAGCAATCCGATGACGTCCAACTTGCTCCAACAAATACGTCTTGGTGAATGTGAAAACAAAAGAAAGACAGTTGGTTGCGGATAGCGATCGAGTCTAGGCGAGCGGCGACGCAGAGTCATTGAGACATTCTTTGATTGCTGCTCCGGTAGTTCGAGCGGTGACAACTCCCGGTGCGGATTCAGGAATAGCTCCAGGGCGATTGTGTCTTCGAGGGCGGATACGGGTTCTCATGTTGGCAGGTGATACCCATCCCACTTGACAAGGTACTGTTCGGGACGCGTGCGACTAGCGGGACGGTGTTTCAGAATACGCTCAACTTCGTATTCGTCTGCACCATCTATCTCGACGGGCCCAGGCTCCGAGGGGAACAGGTTCGAACCAGTGAGCTTCAATCGGTCGGCGTGCGAAACTTCGTGAGCATGGCCGCCCTGAAGGTCAAGTCTGTAGGAGTATAAACGGACAACTTCAATTACCGTGGCCCTTTGGTACTGGGGTCTTAATTTTCGACCGGGTCCTTCGTGTTGCTGTGTATGCGAACTCTTAGATACCCAGACCCAGTCACCCTCCTTAAAGTGGTAGTGGGGAACTCTCCTCCGGTTGTCTTGCTCTTCCATCATAGTTCACGCGTTTTTCAGCAAGGCTTTGGTCTATCCTGCTGCGTCGGTGAGGCTCATGAGGATTCTCGTGGCTTGAGCAATCGGGCTATAGTCGTTGGTAGCAGCCATAGTCAGAGGTGTGAGCGCTTCGGTGTGGAGTTATACCGTCTCTGGGTCCAACACGTGGGTAAGAGCAGAGGGGGAGGCGCCGGTAGACGAGTTGACGGATGCATTGAGGGAGAATTCTACCATGGGTAGACACTGTAACCAATTCGAGCGAGTGTAAAGTAACTTAGAAAACTTCGTCTTACTGTCTCCGTTGACTCTCGCAGTGGCATCGTTAATCTGTGGCTGTTAGGCGGTAGCAAGACGGCGGTGGATGTTCAACTCAGTACATAGATGCTTGCAGAACATGGTGGCAAATCGACGGTCAGGGACAGGTAGAGGTTTAAGAAGACCTTGTTTCAGTTGACGTTGAGCGTTGCTGCTGTTGCAAAGTTCGCAGTTTCAGTAGAACCTAGAGATGTCGTCTATATAGTGGGACCAGAAGTAAAGTCTCGCGATTTCGGTCGTCATGGTTCTCCTGCCGAGGTGGTTGAGCGTTGCCGAGTCGTGGGTCAATTAAAGGTCGCATTCGCTGAGTAAAAGTGACCATCGTGCTTGTCGTTCGGTGAGCTGACGGGTTTCCGTAAAGTGAATAAGATTGCGGTGGTCAGTCAGAACTCGAATAGGGTACTGGGCTCCTTTTAACCCGCCTCGTCACTCCTTTAATGCCCGAATAATAGCTAGCAACTCTTTATCATGAATCTCGTAATTGCACTCGGCCGGCGATAGTGTTTTACTGAAGTAGGCACAGGGATAAAGTGTATCGCCATGTTTCTGAAGAAGAACGGCACCTGTGCTGTATCCGGAGGCATCGGCCTCTACCACAGTAGGCAAGTTATAATCGAAAGTCTTGAGGATGGGTGCTGAGCAAAAGGCGGACTTAAGGCGACGCAAAGCATCATCGCAATCTGAGGACCAGGAAAAAACTGCTGTATCGGCGGTGAGGCCGATGAATGGCCGAGCAAGCTCGGACAAGTCGTGAATGAAGGTGCCAAAAAGGTTAGCGAAACCGATGAAAGCGTGGACTTCCTTCTTTGTCGTAAGTGCTTCCCATTCCTCCACAGCAGTAGCCTTTGCCTTATCCATCTCTGCCGAGCCAGGTTTCGAAATATAATCCAGGTACTTCACTTCCTTCACCGCGAAGGCGCACTTACCGATATCTACCGTAAGACCCGCATCAACTGACTTCTTTAAAATCAGATTAACCTTCACTTGGTGTTCCCCTAGAGATTCTTAAGTAAATACCAAAATCAAGTCGAAGAAAACCATCGGGGCGTCCATAGATGTAGACGGGCTGGCCATCGCACCAAAAGACACTGTCAAATAGCTCGGCTTCACCCTAGATCCCCATCTGACCTTCCACCACCACGTCCGCAACCGCGCAAGCAAGGCAATCAGAACCTTTCAAGGGGTCTTACGCCCGACCGGCCAAGCCCGCGGCCTTTCAGCAACAGCCGTCCGCACAATCCACCAAACAGTCCTGCGGCCCATCGCCGAATTCGGTTCAGAACTGTGGTGGACGTCAAAAAAGCAAGTCGGCCTAATCAGACACCTGGAAGATCTCCAATATATGGCAGCGAAAAAGGCCCTCGGCTGTTAGGCCTTTACAGCCAGATTATATAACGCCCAAGAACAAAGCCTACGCCCTGCGCGTCTTTGACTTCCCCATGGCTCATCCCATCCGCGCCAGGATGCAAACGGCGCCCGAGGGCTTCACCTCCAGCGGGACATTTAACAGCATGGGCTGTTGGTCTGGTGGCCCAGTGAGACAAGTCCAGATTCTAGCTGCTACTCTCAAACGAGCCATACCCGGCAACACCACAGTCATTCGGAACAGAATAGAATGGGACGTCCCCTGGCATGCGCCGCTCCCACTACCAACATCCACCCCGAAAATTTCCAAGGTAGATGCCGCCGCTGCCCATCTTCAACTACGCAAGGAACTTGACAAATACGCACCAGAGAGTGCAACGTCATATACACCGACAGCTCCAAAGAAGGCAAAACCACCGGGTTCACCCTTGCTGATGTCCAAGGCCAAAAGCCAATCGCCCAAATGAACGGCCCTCTTGGTCCCTATCTAGAAGTCGTCGACAGCGAGTCACACGCCCTCCTCAAAGCCATTGGATATATCCGAGACTTGACAGTATGCTCCCTAACAGTCTATATCTTTGTCGACGTCCAAGCAGCAATCTGCCGACTAGACGAGCCAACCTACTGGTCTGAAATGGTACGCCTCCTGCCGTCCTCGCTAAACAACGCCGCCACCATCGTTCAATGGTGCCTAGGTCACATGGAAGTCCCCGGCGACAAGTTTGTCGACCAACGGGCCAAGGAAGCCCTTCAACTATCCTTTATCGAGAAATCAAAGGTCACTACCAGCTACATTCAAAGGACCATGCGCGAAACAGCCATGACGGGGTGGCAAGCTAGCTTCACTCGCCTGAGGTGCCAAAGAGACGAATGTTAGGGTTTGCAACCCTCTATGCTTTGCCTGGTACCTGGTATAAATCCCAGACGGCCCCCACCCTGCAGAGTTTTCGTTCTTCTCCTTTCTTCTTTAACAAAGTCTCTGTTTCTTGCATTGAACGTCTCATTTAAGACTAGCCCTTGACAGGATATGGTGGAGGACGTAAAGCTCCCCGTGCGTCATTTTATAGAGCGGACCCCAAGGGGCGTCGGGGTCGGGAACTGTGAGGCGTATCTCGTGGTTCGTTCTTTCTCGCAATGGCGGGAGGCGGTGGGCATAGAGGGCCTCGGGGTCGAAAACGGTGCGGTTATGGGGGCTCATTCAGTCGGAAACTTTGTCTTTCCATTTGGGGTCGATAGGGCCTTCTTCCTTGGCGAGTTTCGATAGTGGCAAATTGATGTCGTTGCTGGTGGCGGAGAAAACTTTGACATCTGTCTCTTCAAGTACTTGTCGGACTCTGCGAAGGAAAAACTCCCGGGGTCGATTGGTGGTCGTTTCCAAAAATTTAGGTATTGAAAGGGAAGGGAAACAGGCCGATCTGAGTGGCACTCGATTTGTGCGGAGTGGTCCTTCAACCATAGGTAACCAATTGATAAGTCATCTTATATATCAGGAACAATAAGGGTGAGGACTTCTTCACGTATCCCGCCAATGTCCGTCGTGAAACGAGCGGCCTCGGCAGCTTCGGAACTGGGGTGGTTGTTAAAAGGCGTGATCTTGGTGGGGGAAGATAGTGCAGTACAGGGCAACGAAGAAGAATTACAAAAACAATCTGAAATTAAGAGTCTGGCAGCACAACCAAAGTCAACTAAAGCTAATACGGGAGAACCCGCATTCACAGAAACGTCTATGGCCAGTGACCCCCCAACCTTCAACGAATTCTTCTTCATTACCAGATCTGACCTCTGTCAGCGACTGTCCCCAGAGGTAACTGGTTTTCCGAGTCATCGACGCTGAGATCCAAAAGGTCGTTTCCAGTAGCAGCGGCTTTGGTGACGCCCAAGACGGGTGGGTTGAACCTAACGGAAACCTTGTGAACCTTAACGTCCTCAGGACGAGGGGGAAGATACGGACAGTCGCGTTGGTGGTGACCGTCGGCGCCGCAGCGGATGCAAAGGCCCTTGGAACGACGGATGCGGAGTTCATCTACAGAAACGCGTGCAGCATGGACACGCTGGCCGGAGGCGTCGCGGACCGCATGAGTCTTTGTCTAGTCTACACGATCAGTATGGGCGACCGGGGCTGACTCTTGGTGGCGAGGCAGAGACGATGAAGTGTTATCTGAAGAACGTTGCTGACGTCAACGGGACATTTCATCAATGGCGTGCGACTTCAATGATATGCGCACGGAGTTCGGAATAGGTCTGGGGTAAAGCTGTAACATGCATGAGCAAAGTAGTGAACAACTTGTTGTTCATCGAAAACTGCAACCAACTAATATTCTGGGCGTCCGAATAGCTGGTGGCTTGGGCGATGACAAGAAGTTCGTCGAACTTCCGAATATGAGCCTCGATGTTAGCAGACCCTTGGTTCAAGGTCTGTAGGTGTTTAATGGCCCGGGTCACGGCGACCAGGTCCTCAAACTTCTCTCTTTCATCGTCATCATAAAGCTCTCTATTGTTAGGGTGTTGTTGGCCCGAAGCTTCAAGACTTGAGCCGTCATAGAACGAGCGGCGTGACCAGTCATCCGGTCAAGGACTGCCGCGATAGATTCGGCTTCTGTGCCGGAAAGTTCGTTGTCGACTGACTATTTGCTCTCCAGCTGTTGATAATAGGTTGGAAGGTCGGCGGAACGGTCACCCGAAAAGGTGGGGGTTCGATACGGGGGCGCGAGCGCAAAGGGACAGTCGGGCTTGCATGGCCCCGGAAGAGGTGACTGAGCAACTGCAGGTTGGCACCGTTAACAGTAAGGTACTGATGAAGACCATTAAGGCCGTTGACGGCGCAGAGAGAGGCAGCGAGCCCTTCCTCAAAAATTTGGGGCAGAGAAGAGTCAGTCTCCATGATGAAGAGTGGGACCAAGTGATGACCGAAACAAGTAATAACGAGGGGCCAGAAAATGGGATGTGAGTCGGGAAGATATATAAATAGTAACAATAGGTGACTGGGTGTAACGATATGCGATTGTGCGCAACGATTGAAGACGATAACTGTAGAAACTGATCGCTTGGGGAAAAGAAGGTCGGACTGATGTCAAGGGCCAATATGGTCACACTAAAGTTGGACAGTAAAGACAGATTACAAGGAGCTCGATGGAGCAACAGAATACACTCAAGAATCGGGTCGCGCTGATGGCACCTTTTATTGTTAAGGGCTAGTCTTAAATTAGACGTTAAATGCAAGAAAACAGAGACTTTGTTAAAGAAGAAAGGAGAAGAACGAAAACTCTGCAGGGTGGGGGCCGCCTGGGATTTATACCAGGTACCAGGCAAAGCCTAGAGGGTTGCAAACCCTACCATTCATATCCGATGCTCACCGCTCATCTAGCTTGTATAGTTCTCCGACTTCTCTGATGATGGAGACAAAGAAGTCTGTGATAAATGGTGACAAATGTTTCAGCGTGACAAGACACGATGGTGTCAAAGGCAAAGCCTAATTGTGCTGTAAACCCTAACACAGTCTCGCCACACATGGCCGTCCTAATTGTCACCAACCCGGCTGAAAAAGAGAAGAACATTGACGAAGATGACCTTCGGGTAGTGTCACTAGCCCGTAAATCCAGCCCCAGGCCCTCCCCGATACCACACCTCCCTAAGTTCACCTCACAATCAGTGCAGGAGGGAAGAAGAGTACCTTCCCAAATCCCAAAGCAATCCGTGACAAAATTAATAACGGCCGCGGAATCCTCGCAATAGGTGCCCACAACAACAGGAAGGGTAACAGTTATTTGTGCCAACGAAACAGCTAGATCGATGCTATGGGAGATTGGTGACGTCTGCCCCTGAACCTTCGCCCCCTCGGTTGGACCGGAGTCACCTTCCCTGAGAAATGGCGCATGCTTGTTGTCCGCCATGTATGATACAATGTCTTATAAGGGAGCGGCAAAAGATGGGAAATAACGTGAAATATCGAGGGAAAGGAAAGCTATCTAATTATGGCGGGGGGCATGTCCAACCATAGACCACCCTACAGGTTACACCAGTTTCCCAAAGAGGAAAGATTGATGGCACGTCAACTGTTTTCGCGGTAAGAACGTGCCAGTATATGAACTCCACAACTTCCAACAAGAGTTTGGACAGCCCAACGGCGTTGAAACTCGCGGAAAGTGCCGCCTACTCAAATCCCTCCGGCCCCACCAAAAGCTTGCCTCAGTGGTCTTCTACTTACCCTCTCACCTGCAGCCCAAATCTAGATCGCCCAGTACAATAATGTATAGAGACGACCGACTCTCCATCACACAGCAAACCAAGACAAGAGAATGGGAGTCGGGGACCTGGTTTTCAAAGAAGCTGAAGAGAAAGGGGCCCTGATAATATGCGCTCAAGAGCCTCATGGTTCCGAGAAGGACGGCAGGTAGATGTTTCACAAGCACGCATATTTCACCACACCCACACCATACCCCCCACTATCAAAACTCTCCTATTGCCCTCGTGATGTAACATGCGTACACAGATCTCTATCATTCAACGCCGACTCCGACGTTTTCGAGAGCCAGAAAGGAGTTATCCAACTTTTATATCTCCACCTCGACACCCATGTGACACTACTTAACGTGTACAACAATGTCAAGACCCGCAAGCTAAGAAGAAAACGCAATCTCCGTACATTATAAGCCAAAACGACAATAGAGCGAACCCGTCTCACCAGACCTGCCCGGTACAGCCAAGATCAGCGACGCACCATCATCCTAGGCGACTTCAACTTACATCACCCGTGGTGATCGGATGCCGGCACCAGGACTACAGACAAAGCACAACAGCTTGTTCAAGGGCTTCACAGCCAAGATGCCCAGATCATAGACCGTAAGGCTGCACACTCTACAGAACTTCTTCAATCAAGAAAGCCGGCTGCCAGCCGTTTGCAGCCCAATGCAGTCTAAAGCCGTACAGCACCTGCATCAGTTCCAGCAGAGCGATGGCCCTGGAACTGTAGACAATGCACTCTGTCGATGCCTCCGCGAGGCCTGCGGAGAAAACCATCGTGGATTGATGAGTCAGCCAAACTCGCAAAGCTATCCGCAGATCCATTCGGGTAACGAAGAAATAACACTGGAATGCATCTCTTGATAACGCACAAGGTCCTAAAATCTGCACTGTCGTAAAGTACACCCACGGGATTCAGTCTAATATAGTCCCCACCATTCAACCCGCCAGTATCGCGAGAGACCAATTCTACGAAAAAAGAAAACGCCTTCTCTTCCCTTCTGGGCGGCGAGCAAGACCACAGCAAACGGTCAGATGAACTATTACAATTGCCACCAGATTACACCGCCAAAGTGTACTGGGTCCCCATCAGCGGCAACAAAATTCTCTGGGCGTTTAGTTCGACACTACCCAATAAGATCGGTGGTCCGGATGGCCTGGCTCTCGTTATCATCCAACAAGAACTCGATGCCTCAGCTTACTTTCAGTTGACGCTGAGGAAAGGCTACTATCTACCTTTCCTGAGGAATGTGAGGAAAAGGGTCGAGGCTCAGATGAGGAAACGGAGTGGGTGCGGGTGCGTTGTCCGGAGGAAGGGTGGACGGAAGTGGGTGCCCTGAGGGCGGTCTACGAGGTGCGGGAAAAGTTAAAGGAGCTTTCGTTGGGGGTATAAGAGGAACGGGGAGAGGAGAAGATGATGAGTTACGAACTTCTTTTTAGTCCTGTTTTGATTTAGGCTATTTTTACCATGATCAACAATCTCTCCATAGGCTTTGGCTGGCATGAGAGTAATGGATGACACACAAAAAAGCACCCAATGCACACTCCGCACTCATCATATCAGGATAGCGCAAGCTGTTTGACCTAGCTGTGCACCCGTCTGCATGGCGACAAGGCACTGGTGTCATCACCACCAAGAAGGACAAACCTGACAACTCGCTTGTCAAATTCTATCGCTTAATCGTTCTTCTTAACTGCTCAGTAAAAATGCTATATACCAGACGCCTCGGCTATATGACTGCAACCGACGATCGAGTCTTGAATCCTAGCTGACTCGGAGGACGCCGTCAGCGCCCCGCTATCGACGGTGAACTACTTCTCAGGGACCGAATAGCCGAATCGAAAAGGAAGACCTCACAGTGAGTATCACTTTTCTCGACTTCAAAGGAGCTTTCAATCTTGTAGACTGGAACAACCGCTTGAAAGCGTGCATGGAAGTTGGACTCCCGGTCCAACATCTCACTCGAATGAACAGCTTTCTCTGGGCACGCCACGTCCATCTGAAGGTCCAAAATCAAATTGTGATCTCACTGGCATCAGCAGTGGAGTAGCCCAGGGCAGCCCAATCCCGCCAATCCTATTCCCGATACATACTTACTCAGTCTACCACTACTGCTTACACAGCGGTCCATACCGTTCCTGATCCTTGCCTACATTGTTCAGATAATGGCAGCCGTCGCTCCGAAATTGATCAAATTCAACTGCTGAACTTTGAACCGGCATATCGATTACCTAGCACAGACGGCCCACGAAGCGCGCAGGCGGCATGGAGTTTGAATCCCCAAAGCTGGAGCTACTGCACCAAATCTCCGAAGCAAAAGACACATTTGTCCAAGTGAGAGACCTATGGATATCGCTAAGTGAAATCGTGAAATGGCTTGGTTTCATCCTTCACCTACATCTGCGCTTCAATCAGCACGTGCAAGATCGTGTTCATAAAGTCGACGATGTATATAACGGGATCGTCCGCCGGACTGGCTAACACCGCGGTCTATCGACAGAGACCATCCGGCAACTCTACAAAACCGTAATCATGCCCATCAGTACATATAGTTCTGAACTTGGATGGGCCATCAGGGAGCCCGTAGGCCTGATGGATGAACTCAACAGCCTCCAGAAAGATGTTGCTGAGCACAGCATTGGTACGGGTCATGGCGCCCGCTAACGGATGGGAGAACTGGAAACAGCACTGCCGCCCATGCCTGCACCGCGAAGAACATACATACATTACACTCTCCGACTTCTTGACTTCACAATGTCCCATCCCATTCGCCGTCGCCTTTCGTAGTTCTGTACTGGACAACACAACAGTCTTGAGAGACACAATAGAGTGGGAAGTGCTATGTTGGGCATACATTTTGATGGTCATATCGGTCCCCAAACTGTCAAGGGAAGACACTATAGCAGCACACCGCGATCATTGCAATGAGCTCGAAGCGATGGTGCGACAGATACAAAGGTGGGTGGGAAGGCAAATGTAGTGGAAGGGAAACATGGGTGGAGATGAAGCGATTATTCTCCCAGACCTTCTTACGTTCATATTTTGTTGGTCACCTCTTTCCTCCATATTTTGTATGTTTGCTTATGTGGTGGTGCGATGTCTGTGTATGTGCCGCACGCTGTTCGTATGCTCTCTCGCAGTAGATGTTTGAATATTTCCATGTTCAGAGCTTTGCTAACCTGTATATGGATGTCATGTACGTATGTCGTGTCTTGTGTACAAAGATGATGCTATGGGTAGACCTCGTGTGTGACGTTTCATGTTTTACGTGTTATGTACTTTTACTCTCAGATATTCCGTGAATCTCATCTGTAGATATGATGAAGACATCCAAAACCTCCATCTGTTTGGTTCCATTGAAAGGCGTGGCAGATCGATTAGCACAGTCTTGGTGTTTGTTTCAAACTATACACGGCTTGGTCCAACTTTCCAAGTTTAGACAGGAAATAGTGGCCCTCTGGTAGTAAAATGAATATTTGAGTATAGATCGTGGCGTGGGCAAAAGCGTTCTCGATGTCATATCGAAGGAGTGCCGATTTGTATCGCGTTGCGGGGAGAAAGATAACTGGAAGGTTCTCGGCTCTACATGTGGTCGAAAGTGTTGCAGTACGATCTATACGAAGAATTTGGTCTGAATCCCTTGACTCCTCATCTAGCTATGTATTTTCCAACTCAATTATCAGAGTCCTGCTTGACTTTGTGTACCCGACTGCCCCTAATGGCATTGTTGTCTTCGTGGTCGTTCCTCTAGGTCGGAGTATATATGTCTTGTCCTGTGAGACTCGATACTTCGTCTTTCTTTACTTTTCTCATTGTATTCTTCTGTTTTCAATGAACGTTGTGATTGTTCTTACGCTTGTGGTTCATTGATGAGTTCAAGAGTGCAAACCGATCGATTTCATTAATATCGTGCAATGCTATTCGACTTCGTTGGCAGTACGTTTCCTCAGTTGAACGGTAGGATGTGGGAAATTATCAAGTTTATTTTAGAGAATTCAGTGCTTCTGGCTCTCCAGATGAGTGTGGCAGTAGCCTGGACGATGGAACTTGGAGCATCAGGCATGGGAGACTTCCTCTCCCAAGGAATATCTGACAATAAAAGGGCGCAACACACGAAATATGCAACATGAGCCACGAGACCTTGCTTTGATGGTACTCGAAAGCACAAGCCATAACACACGGAACAGATCCAACATGCGCAAACACGAGACAAAAAGAGTCAGCGTACATACGCAAAAGATAACAAACGAGCATATGCGAACAATGTAAGTTAGAAATCTACAAACAGCACATAGCCACGTAGGCGAAAGTACAAAGCATGAGACCAAGAGATGGGCGACGAAATAGAAAAGTTGGAAGTCAGAAATTTCAGGAGACAAATCAAGGAACAAATATGTAGTGCGACATCCAACCTACTCCGCCCAAAACCGGAGGCAACTTGGCGCCCGAGGTGTGGAGGAGATCCTCCACCCGAAGTGAGCTGGAAATACTCCAGTGGCGCAATCTGGAAAACTGGGCTAGCTTAAGACAAGTAGGGTCCGATGCACTGATTAGGAACAATCCAGCAACTCCAGAAATAACATATAAGCGGAGGCAAATCTCCATACTTTGCAGATAGAATTTAGATAAATCATCACTAACGGAATACACATTTTTAACTATCTTCTTCCTAACCTTTTTTCTTCCTTTACTATCTTACCCCTATATTTCTTACATTCTTCCTAACCTTTTTCTTCCTTTACTATCTTACCCCTATATTTCTTACAGTATACACCTGGAGGTTGTGAATGTTTATACTGATGAGCAGTAACGATAATGATGTATGACCGTGACGTCACATGATAGATGATGGCGGAATAGAGAACTACATCCACCTAGAATTTCTTCGGCGCATTATATTGTCAAGATCACCCCCAATTTTTTCGCAGGTGGTGAGATTTATCCTTTCAGCGAATCAATCTGAGTGTGGTATGCACGTTGGGCTTTTCTGGTGGACGATACCACCGTTTTGAAGATATTGTTAGAAAATGTTGGTTGCCTACTCTGTATCACTGTCTGCAGCAATGGCCTTTGATTTTCCTTTCTCGCAAGTCTTCAACTAGTAACTTGAATCAACTCAGGCAGGAGAATGTTACTGACTCATGCTACGACAGACAAATGTGTGTATATCTGGTCCTTTTACCTGGAGAAGCAAGGAACCAATTCAACCCGCTGACGTCTGGCGGAGTGGTTGGCCTAATTGGGGCGCTAGAGACTTATCCAGGTATCCCAGTGGTGGCTAGTTTACTTCGCGGTCTATCTGGCCCTGAACGTTGGCATCGAAAGATATTGGACAGTCAGAGTGGCTGCTCCATGGATCATTGATGTTCACGATCGAGTTGAAGCTCATTGTGTTAGCAGCAAGTTCCAATAGAATGTCGTTGTCTGGATGGCCAAGTCTGTGCTGCCACATTCCCAGAATGTTTAAGCGCTGTTGGTCAATTTCGGGGACATATCTAGACAGGAGAACATGGGAATGTAGTATATTCTGAGTGGACAGATAGTTGGGTCCTGTTCATCAGACCCCGGAAATGATTAGACTTGATGTATATGTATCCTGAGGTCCGAATTTGTTCTCGCTAGATACGCAGGTTTCCTTCGCGGCACATGACAGGCCAACAACATTTGTTCCAATCTCAGGCACAAAATAGACCGTTTGATCATATCGGTCATAATATTGTATCCGACGATACATCACTGACGGTTCTAACATCAGAAGCAGGTTGACTAGTAGTGTCTCCCAATGTGACCTTTGACGGACTAGGAGCACGTGTAGAAAGGCCAGATCCTTGACAGTAGATAGGTCTCGGTGCTGGGCTGTCATGGATGAAGGAGTGATTTCATCCCGATGCAAATGAATTACTTTTCGGTCTTGAAACCTCTGGTGAACTAGTGCTGAATAGCTGGAAACCGTGTTCCGGACGACTGGGATATTGCCGCGCACCTACGGGGTCGTGCCTGACCGGTGTTGTAAACCTATTCCTCGGGTTGGAATCTCTTGGTATGCTGATGTCATTGTTGAATATGCCGTCTCTGAGGGTCTTGGCCCTTATGGCTTGTTTCCTTCAAGGGCCGAATCTGTGTGCAGAAAATTGGACTTCCCGTCCGTATGGTTAGTCCCAGTGTCCGCACATCTTCCCTTGGTAGTTTTGAAGGGCTTTTCCCCGATAGCCAGGCGGACTTAGTGTAAAAGACACTACTGTTCTTGGATCTATCCTCTCGAGAAGACGTATCATACATAGACTTGTCGGTAAGATGCTTGAATAGTTCATCTAGAGGTGCAGGGTCAAAACCTTACGTTCATCTGATGCTTTGGGTCCAGTTGCCCGCAAATGGTTCAACCCCCTAAACCTATAGCTCCCGGAGGCTGTGCCTGGCGGGAGAGGAGGGCAAATCTTTTAGGATGGGCGCACATATCCTCCAATAGTACCATCCCTTTTCAAATTATTGTGTAGGAGGCTCCGCATCATCGAGACCATGATGATACATCCGAGAGAATGCCACTTTTCTTCAGACATCTCCACACCTTGAATGGAGAGACCAGTGTGCTCGCTCAGTTGAACCCGTGAGAGCCGACATGTGCGTTGAAGTAAGACTACACCTTCTTAGCCTCCGGAGTGGAAACATGTAAGAAATATAGGGGTAAGATAGTGGGGGAAGAAAAGGTTCGGAAGAAGATAGTAAAAATGTGTATTCTGTTAGATGATAGTTTTTCTTAGTTCTATCTGCAAAGTATGGAGATTTGCCTCCGCTTATATGAATTTCCAGAGTTGCTGGAATGTTCCAAATCGGAACTTTGAATTCTGCTTATCTTGTGCCGGCCGAGTTGTCCGATTGCGTCATCGAAGGATTTCCACCTGACCTCGAGCGGAGGATCTCCTCCGTATCTCGGAAGTATATTGTCGGTACATCTCGGGCGTAAAAATGTCTCGAGATCTGCGCGTACTTTCGGGAACCTGTTTCGGGCATATTCTGTCCGTACATCTTGGGCGAGAAGTACGTCGCAGATCTCGAGGCATTTTTACGCCCGAGATGTACCGACAATATACTTCCGAGATACGGAGGAGATCCTCCGCTCGAGGTCAGGTGGAAATCCTTCGATGACGCAATCGGACAACTCGGCCGGCACAAGATAAGCAGAATTCAAAGTTCCGATTTGGAACATTCCAGCAACTCTGGAAATTCATATAAGCGGAGGCAAATCTCCATACTTTGCAGATAGAACTAAGAAAAACTATCATCTAACAGAATACACATTTTTACTATCTTCTTCCGAACCTTTTCTTCCCCCACTATCTTACCCCTATATTTCTTACATGTTTCCACTCCGGAGGCTAAGAAGGTGTAGTCTTACTTCAACGCACATGTCGGCTCTCACGGGTTCAACTGAGCGAGCACACTGGTCTCTCCATTCAAGGTGTGGAGATGTCTGAAGAAAAGTGGCATTCTCTCGGGATGTATCATCATGGTCTCGATGATGCGGAGCCTCCTACACAATAATTTGAAAAGGGATGGTACTATTGGAGGATATGTGCGCCCATCCTAAAAGATTTGCCCTCCTCTCCCGCCAGGGCACAGCCTCCGGGAGCTATAGGTTTAGGGGGTTGAACCATTTGCGGGCAACTGGACCCAAAGCATCAGATGAACGTAAGGTTTTGACCCTGCACCTCTAGATGAACTATTCAAGCATCTTACCGACAAGTCTATGTATGATACGTCTTCTCGAGAGGATAGATCCAAGAACAGTAGTGTCTTTTACACTAAGTCCGCCTGGCTATCGGGGAAAAGCCCTTCAAAACTACCAAGGGAAGATGTGCGGACACTGGGACTAACCATACGGACGGGAAGTCCAATTTTCTGCACACAGATTCGGCCCTTGAAGGAAACAAGCCATAAGGGCCAAGACCCTCAGAGACGGCATATTCAACAATGACATCAGCATACCAAGAGATTCCAACCCGAGGAATAGGTTTACAACACCGGTCAGGCACGACCCCGTAGGTGCGCGGCAATATCCCAGTCGTCCGGAACACGGTTTCCAGCTATTCAGCACTAGTTCACCAGAGGTTTCAAGACCGAAAAGTAATTCATTTGCATCGGGATGAAATCACTCCTTCATCCATGACAGCCCAGCACCGAGACCTATCTACTGTCAAGGATCTGGCCTTTCTACACGTGCTCCTAGTCCGTCAAAGGTCACATTGGGAGACACTACTAGTCAACCTGCTTCTGATGTTAGAACCGTCAGTGATGTATCGTCGGATACAATATTATGACCGATATGATCAAACGGTCTATTTTGTGCCTGAGATTGGAACAAATGTTGTTGGCCTGTCATGTGCCGCGAAGGAAACCTGCGTATCTAGCGAGAACAAATTCGGACCTCAGGATACATATACATCAAGTCTAATCATTTCCGGGGTCTGATGAACAGGACCCAACTATCTGTCCACTCAGAATATACTACATTCCCATGTTCTCCTGTCTAGATATGTCCCCGAAATTGACCAACAGCGCTTAAACATTCTGGGAATGTGGCAGCACAGACTTGGCCATCCAGACAACGACATTCTATTGGAACTTGCTGCTAACACAATGAGCTTCAACTCGATCGTGAACATCAATGATCCATGGAGCAGCCACTCTGACTGTCCAATATCTTTCGATGCCAACGTTCAGGGCCAGATAGACCGCGAAGTAAACTAGCCACCACTGGGATACCTGGATAAGTCTCTAGCGCCCCAATTAGGCCAACCACTCCGCCAGACGTCAGCGGGTTGAATTGGTTCCTTGCTTCTCCAGGTAAAAGGACCAGATATACACACATTTGTCTGTCGTAGCATGAGTCAGTAACATTCTCCTGCCTGAGTTGATTCAAGTTACTAGTTGAAGACTTGCGAGAAAGGAAAATCAAAGGCCATTGCTGCAGACAGTGATACAGAGTAGGCAACCAACATTTTCTAACAATATCTTCAAAACGGTGGTATCGTCCACCAGAAAAGCCCAACGTGCATACCACACTCAGATTGATTCGCTGAAAGGATAAATCTCACCACCTGCGAAAAAATTGGGGGTGATCTTGACAATATAATGCGCCGAAGAAATTCTAGGTGGATGTAGTTCTCTATTCCGCCATCATCTATCATGTGACGTCACGGTCATACATCATTATCGTTACTGCTCATCAGTATAAACATTCACAACCTCCAGGTGTATACTGTAAGAAATATAGGGGTAAGATAGTAAAGGAAGAAAAAGGTTAGGAAGAATGTAAGAAATATAGGGGTAAGATAGTAAAGGAAGAAAAAAGGTTAGGAAGAAGATAGTTAAAAATGTGTATTCCGTTAGTGATGATTTATCTAAATTCTATCTGCAAAGTATGGAGATTTGCCTCCGCTTATATGTTATTTCTGGAGTTGCTGGATTGTTCCTAATCAGTGCATCGGACCCTACTTGTCTTAAGCTAGCCCAGTTTTCCAGATTGCGCCACTGGAGTATTTCCAGCTCACTTCGGGTGGAGGATCTCCTCCACACCTCGGGCGCCAAGTTGCCTCCGGTTTTGGGCGGAGTAGGTTGGATGTCGCACTACATATTTGTTCCTTGATTTGTCTCCTGAAATTTCTGACTTCCAACTTTTCTATTTCGTCGCCCATCTCTTGGTCTCATGCTTTGTACTTTCGCCTACGTGGCTATGTGCTGTTTGTAGATTTCTAACTTACATTGTTCGCATATGCTCGTTTGTTATCTTTTGCGTATGTACGCTGACTCTTTTTGTCTCGTGTTTGCGCATGTTGGATCTGTTCCGTGTGTTATGGCTTGTGCTTTCGAGTACCATCAAAGCAAGGTCTCGTGGCTCATGTTGCATATTTCGTGTGTTGCGCCCTTTTATTGTCAGATATTCCTTGGGAGAGGAAGTCTCCCATGCCTGATGCTCCAAGTTCCATCGTCCAGGCTACTGCCACACTCATCTGGAGAGCCAGAAGCACTGAATTCTCTAAAATAAACTTGATAATTTCCCACATCCTACCGTTCAACTGAGGAAACGTACTGCCAACGAAGTCGAATAGCATTGCACGATATTAATGAAATCGATCGGTTTGCACTCTTGAACTCATCAATGAACCACAAGCGTAAGAACAATCACAACGTTCATTGAAAACAGAAGAATACAATGAGAAAAGTAAAGAAAGACGAAGTATCGAGTCTCACAGGACAAGACATATATACTCCGACCTAGAGGAACGACCACGAAGACAACAATGCCATTAGGGGCAGTCGGGTACACAAAGTCAAGCAGGACTCTGATAATTGAGTTGGAAAATACATAGCTAGATGAGGAGTCAAGGGATTCAGACCAAATTCTTCGTATAGATCGTACTGCAACACTTTCGACCACATGTAGAGCCGAGAACCTTCCAGTTATCTTTCTCCCCGCAACGCGATACAAATCGGCACTCCTTCGATATGACATCGAGAACGCTTTTGCCCACGCCACGATCTATACTCAAATATTCATTTTACTACCAGAGGGCCACTATTTCCTGTCTAAACTTGGAAAGTTGGACCAAGCCGTGTATAGTTTGAAACAAACACCAAGACTGTGCTAATCGATCTGCCACGCCTTTCAATGGAACCAAACAGATGGAGGTTTTGGATGTCTTCATCATATCTACAGATGAGATTCACGGAATATCTGAGAGTAAAAGTACATAACACGTAAAACATGAAACGTCACACACGAGGTCTACCCATAGCATCATCTTTGTACACAAGACACGACATACGTACATGACATCCATATACAGGTTAGCAAAGCTCTGAACATGGAAATATTCAAACATCTACTGCGAGAGAGCATACGAACAGCGTGCGGCACATACACAGACATCGCACCACCACATAAGCAAACATACAAAATATGGAGGAAAGAGGTGACCAACAAAATATGAACGTAAGAAGGTCTGGGAGAATAATCGCTTCATCTCCACCCATGTTTCCCTTCCACTACATTTGCCTTCCCACCCACCTTTGTATCTGTCGCACCATCGCTTCGAGCTCATTGCAATGATCGCGGTGTGCTGCTATAGTGTCTTCCCTTGACAGTTTGGGGACCGATATGACCATCAAAATGTATGCCCAACATAGCACTTCCCACTCTATTGTGTCTCTCAAGACTGTTGTGTTGTCCAGTACAGAACTACGAAAGGCGACGGCGAATGGGATGGGACATTGTGAAGTCAAGAAGTCGGAGAGTGTAATGTATGTATGTTCTTCGCGGTGCAGGCATGGGCGGCAGTGCTGTTTCCAGTTCTCCCATCCGTTAGCGGGCGCCATGACCCGTACCAATGCTGTGCTCAGCAACATCTTTCTGGAGGCTGTTGAGTTCATCCATCAGGCCTACGGGCTCCCTGATGGCCCATCCAAGTTCAGAACTATATGTACTGATGGGCATGATTACGGTTTTGTAGAGTTGCCGGATGGTCTCTGTCGATAGACCGCGGTGTTAGCCAGTCCGGCGGACGATCCCGTTATATACATCGTCGACTTTATGAACACGATCTTGCACGTGCTGATTGAAGCGCAGATGTAGGTGAAGGATGAAACCAAGCCATTTCACGATTTCACTTAGCGATATCCATAGGTCTCTCACTTGGACAAATGTGTCTTTTGCTTCGGAGATTTGGTGCAGTAGCTCCAGCTTTGGGGATTCAAACTCCATGCCGCCTGCGCGCTTCGTGGGCCGTCTGTGCTAGGTAATCGATATGCCGGTTCAAAGTTCAGCAGTTGAATTTGATCAATTTCGGAGCGACGGCTGCCATTATCTGAACAATGTAGGCAAGGATCAGGAACGGTATGGACCGCTGTGTAAGCAGTAGTGGTAGACTGAGTAAGTATGTATCGGGAATAGGATTGGCGGGATTGGGCTGCCCTGGGCTACTCCACTGCTGATGCCAGTGAGATCACAATTTGATTTTGGACCTTCAGATGGACGTGGCGTGCCCAGAGAAAGCTGTTCATTCGAGTGAGATGTTGGACCGGGAGTCCAACTTCCATGCACGCTTTCAAGCGGTTGTTCCAGTCTACAAGATTGAAAGCTCCTTTGAAGTCGAGAAAAGTGATACTCACTGTGAGGTCTTCCTTTTCGATTCGGCTATTCGGTCCCTGAGAAGTAGTTCACCGTCGATAGCGGGGCGCTGACGGCGTCCTCCGAGTCAGCTAGGATTCAAGACTCGATCGTCGGTTGCAGTCATATAGCCGAGGCGTCTGGTATATAGCATTTTTACTGAGCAGTTAAGAAGAACGATTAAGCGATAGAATTTGACAAGCGAGTTGTCAGGTTTGTCCTTCTTGGTGGTGATGACACCAGTGCCTTGTCGCCATGCAGACGGGTGCACAGCTAGGTCAAACAGCTTGCGCTATCCTGATATGATGAGTGCGGAGTGTGCATTGGGTGCTTTTTTGTGTGTCATCCATTACTCTCATGCCAGCCAAAGCCTATGGAGAGATTGTTGATCATGGTAAAAATAGCCTAAATCAAAACAGGACTAAAAAGAAGTTCGTAACTCATCATCTTCTCCTCTCCCCGTTCCTCTTATACCCCCAACGAAAGCTCCTTTAACTTTTCCCGCACCTCGTAGACCGCCCTCAGGGCACCCACTTCCGTCCACCCTTCCTCCGGACAACGCACCCGCACCCACTCCGTTTCCTCATCTGAGCCTCGACCCTTTTCCTCACATTCCTCAGGAAAGGTAGATAGTAGCCTTTCCTCAGCGTCAACTGAAAGTAAGCTGAGGCATCGAGTTCTTGTTGGATGATAACGAGAGCCAGGCCATCCGGACCACCGATCTTATTGGGTAGTGTCGAACTAAACGCCCAGAGAATTTTGTTGCCGCTGATGGGGACCCAGTACACTTTGGCGGTGTAATCTGGTGGCAATTGTAATAGTTCATCTGACCGTTTGCTGTGGTCTTGCTCGCCGCCCAGAAGGGAAGAGAAGGCGTTTTCTTTTTTCGTAGAATTGGTCTCTCGCGATACTGGCGGGTTGAATGGTGGGGACTATATTAGACTGAATCCCGTGGGTGTACTTTACGACAGTGCAGATTTTAGGACCTTGTGCGTTATCAAGAGATGCATTCCAGTGTTATTTCTTCGTTACCCGAATGGATCTGCGGATAGCTTTGCGAGTTTGGCTGACTCATCAATCCACGATGGTTTTCTCCGCAGGCCTCGCGGAGGCATCGACAGAGTGCATTGTCTACAGTTCCAGGGCCATCGCTCTGCTGGAACTGATGCAGGTGCTGTACGGCTTTAGACTGCATTGGGCTGCAAACGGCTGGCAGCCGGCTTTCTTGATTGAAGAAGTTCTGTAGAGTGTGCAGCCTTACGGTCTATGATCTGGGCATCTTGGCTGTGAAGCCCTTGAACAAGCTGTTGTGCTTTGTCTGTAGTCCTGGTGCCGGCATCCGATCACCACGGGTGATGTAAGTTGAAGTCGCCTAGGATGATGGTGCGTCGCTGATCTTGGCTGTACCGGGCAGGTCTGGTGAGACGGGTTCGCTCTATTGTCGTTTTGGCTTATAATGTACGGAGATTGCGTTTTCTTCTTAGCTTGCGGGTCTTGACATTGTTGTACACGTTAAGTAGTGTCACATGGGTGTCGAGGTGGAGATATAAAAGTTGGATAACTCCTTTCTGGCTCTCGAAAACGTCGGAGTCGGCGTTGAATGATAGAGATCTGTGTACGCATGTTACATCACGAGGGCAATAGGAGAGTTTTGATAGTGGGGGGTATGGTGTGGGTGTGGTGAAATATGCGTGCTTGTGAAACATCTACCTGCCGTCCTTCTCGGAACCATGAGGCTCTTGAGCGCATATTATCAGGGCCCCTTTCTCTTCAGCTTCTTTGAAAACCAGGTCCCCGACTCCCATTCTCTTGTCTTGGTTTGCTGTGTGATGGAGAGTCGGTCGTCTCTATACATTATTGTACTGGGCGATCTAGATTTGGGCTGCAGGTGAGAGGGTAAGTAGAAGACCACTGAGGCAAGCTTTTGGTGGGGCCGGAGGGATTTGAGTAGGCGGCACTTTCCGCGAGTTTCAACGCCGTTGGGCTGTCCAAACTCTTGTTGGAAGTTGTGGAGTTCATATACTGGCACGTTCTTACCGCGAAAACAGTTGACGTGCCATCAATCTTTCCTCTTTGGGAAACTGGTGTAACCTGTAGGGTGGTCTATGGTTGGACATGCCCCCCGCCATAATTAGATAGCTTTCCTTTCCCTCGATATTTCACGTTATTTCCCATCTTTTGCCGCTCCCTTATAAGACATTGTATCATACATGGCGGACAACAAGCATGCGCCATTTCTCAGGGAAGGTGACTCCGGTCCAACCGAGGGGGCGAAGGTTCAGGGGCAGACGTCACCAATCTCCCATAGCATCGATCTAGCTGTTTCGTTGGCACAAATAACTGTTACCCTTCCTGTTGTTGTGGGCACCTATTGCGAGGATTCCGCGGCCGTTATTAATTTTGTCACGGATTGCTTTGGGATTTGGGAAGGTACTCTTCTTCCCTCCTGCACTGATTGTGAGGTGAACTTAGGGAGGTGTGGTATCGGGGAGGGCCTGGGGCTGGATTTACGGGCTAGTGACACTACCCGAAGGTCATCTTCGTCAATGTTCTTCTCTTTTTCAGCCGGGTTGGTGACAATTAGGACGGCCATGTGTGGCGAGACTGTGTTAGGGTTTACAGCACAATTAGGCTTTGCCTTTGACACCATCGTGTCTTGTCACGCTGAAACATTTGTCACCATTTATCACAGACTTCTTTGTCTCCATCATCAGAGAAGTCGGAGAACTATACAAGCTAGATGAGCGGTGAGCATCGGATATGAATGGTAGGGTTTGCAACCCTCTAGGCTTTGCCTGGTACCTGGTATAAATCCCAGGCGGCCCCCACCCTGCAGAGTTTTCGTTCTTCTCCTTTCTTCTTTAACAAAGTCTCTGTTTTCTTGCATTTAACGTCTAATTTAAGACTAGCCCTTAACAATAAAAGGTGCCATCAGCGCGACCCGATTCTTGAGTGTATTCTGTTGCTCCATCGAGCTCCTTGTAATCTGTCTTTACTGTCCAACTTTAGTGTGACCATATTGGCCCTTGACATCAGTCCGACCTTCTTTTCCCCAAGCGATCAGTTTCTACAGTTATCGTCTTCAATCGTTGCGCACAATCGCATATCGTTACACCCAGTCACCTATTGTTACTATTTATATATCTTCCCGACTCACATCCCATTTTCTGGCCCCTCGTTATTACTTGTTTCGGTCATCACTTGGTCCCACTCTTCATCATGGAGACTGACTCTTCTCTGCCCCAAATTTTTGAGGAAGGGCTCGCTGCCTCTCTCTGCGCCGTCAACGGCCTTAATGGTCTTCATCAGTACCTTACTGTTAACGGTGCCAACCTGCAGTTGCTCAGTCACCTCTTCCGGGGCCATGCAAGCCCGACTGTCCCTTTGCGCTCGCGCCCCCGTATCGAACCCCCCACCTTTTCGGGTGACCGTTCCGCCGACCTTCCAACCTATTATCAACAGCTGGAGAGCAAATAGTCAGTCGACAACGAACTTTCCGGCACAGAAGCCGAATCTATCGCGGCAGTCCTTGACCGGATGACTGGTCACGCCGCTCGTTCTATGACGGCTCAAGTCTTGAAGCTTCGGGCCAACAACACCCTAACAATAGAGAGCTTTATGATGACGATGAAAGAGAGAAGTTTGAGGACCTGGTCGCCGTGACCCGGGCCATTAAACACCTACAGACCTTGAACCAAGGGTCTGCTAACATCGAGGCTCATATTCGGAAGTTCGACGAACTTCTTGTCATCGCCCAAGCCACCAGCTATTCGGACGCCCAGAATATTAGTTGGTTGCAGTTTTCGATGAACAACAAGTTGTTCACTACTTTGCTCATGCATGTTACAGCTTTACCCCAGACCTATTCCGAACTCCGTGCGCATATCATTGAAGTCGCACGCCATTGATGAAATGTCCCGTTGACGTCAGCAACGTTCTTCAGATAACACTTCATCGTCTCTGCCTCGCCACCAAGAGTCAGCCCCGTCGCCCATACTGATCGTGTAGACTAGACAAAGACTCATGCGGTCCGCGACGCCTCCGGCCAGCGTGTCCATGCTGCACGCGTTTCTGTAGATGAACTCCGCATCCGTCGTTCCAAGGGCCTTTGCATCCGCTGCGGCGCCGACGGTCACCACCAACGCGACTGTCCGTATCTTCCCCCTCGTCCTGAGGACGTTAAGGTTCACAAGGTTTCCGTTAGGTTCAACCCACCCGTCTTGGGCGTCACCAAAGCCGCTGCTACTGGAAACGACCTTTTGGATCTCAGCGTCGATGACTCGGAAAACCAGTTACCTCTGGGGACAGTCGCTGACAGAGGTCAGATCTGGTAATGAAGAAGAATTCGTTGAAGGTTGGGGGTCACTGGCCATAGACGTTTCTGTGAATGCGGGTTCTCCCGTATAGCTTTAGTTGACTTTGGTTGTGCTGCCAGACTCTTAATTTCAGATTGTTTTGTAATTCTTCTTCGTTGCCCTGTACTGCACTATCTTCCCCCACCAAGATCACGCCTTTTAACAACCACCCCAGTTCCGAAGCTGCCGAGGCCGCTCGTTTCACGACGGACATTGGCGGGATACGTGA
>JAJNMT010000160.1:0-11466 GCA_025685495.1 Huntiella abstrusa | reverse complement strand
ACAAGACCACAGAAACTGGGCCCTCACAAACGATACTTTTCCCGGCTCGTCACTCGCCCTGTCCGCATTGAATGGGTGTGAAGGGTCTTTGGGACTATACCTGTGGTGGTGTGTTGCTGACATGGCAAGACGAGAGCCACTAGTTTCCAATACCAACGTTCCAGTCCAAGTCAAATGGTCCCCGTACTTCCTCTTCCAATCGCAAGCTCCCGATATTCTAACATATGTACCTAGACACTCGAGGATGTCACCTAACACTGAGAAATCTCCCTAATCCCGAAACCCCTCCGTCCAACCCATATCTGCATCAACCACGTCCATCAAGTCTCTCTATTATCATCCATCAACCCATTTCAGTCTCCCAAGTCCATCAAACCCTCCCCACGTAACTCGAGCATCCCATCCACCACTCCATAAATCCCCTTTCTGTCTAAAAACCTCCTTATCCCCACCCTCCCACTCCATCTCCATCTCCATGTCTCGTCATAAAAAAGACATGCGGCCAAAACACATAGACTCACACTTATTAAATTTCCGTGTCTTGCCTGCGCCAATACCTGCGTCAATGTATCGAAACCACCTGTGTAACATCCTTTCTAATTAGGGTGCAAGAACCCTGCACACCGGGTGGCAAATGTCTGTGCTGACTCAGCTTGTTTTTTCCATTCACGATAAGGGTTGGCTTATGTTTACCATGTCTCTGAATCGAGATAGCAAGGATCTGGGGATTTGGATCACGGGTAGGGATATTGATCCTACGCGATGGGTTACTCGATGCCATCGAGTAAGTCGTTTGGTATTTTGAGCGGGGGCCGGCTTTATCTATATGGAGACTCGGGAGTGGATATTCCTCGGGAAACATGATTTCGTTACAACCTATTTACTTGATAATTACTTAATAGACAAAAAAAAAATCCTGTCACAGCCATATCTAGATCTTCGCCTTAAGAACCTCCTCGGCCGCGACCTGCGCACCAGGCTTAGCAATCTCCCCGTACAAAAGCATCGTCAAGAAGTCAGCATACCCCTCACCCGTAACCTCGCCCGCAAAATACTCAGCAGCCTTCCCAAACGCATTCCCCTCGCCAGCGGCCTTTTGCGCCTCCTCTGTGCACTCCTTCAAAAGACCAAGCACAAAGTCCTTGGTGACCTTGGTGCCCTCCTGCGTGGTAACCCCATGGCGTGTCCACTGCCAAAGTTGTGACCGGGACACCTCGGCAGTGGCAGCATCCTCCATGAGTGAAAAGATTGGCACGCAGCCAGTGCCGCGAAGCCACGCTTCCATGTAGGCAAGACCGATTTGGATGTTTTTCCGGATACCGTTGGTGGTGATAGCACCAGAGACGTTGGTGTTGAGAAGATCCTTGGGGGTGATAGTGTAGTCGGGGCGGAGAATGTGGATCTGGTTAGGCGTAGGCATGTGCTCGTTGAAAACAGCAGTGGCAATAGGCGCGAGAGCCGGGTGAGCGACCCAAGTACTTTAGTGACATGTTTGTTAGTTATGTGGAATATACATATACTCGGAGAATAAAACTTACCCGTCATGACCGGCCGTGACCTCACGCAACTTGTCCTTACGGACACCCTCCATGGCCTTCTCGTTAGCCGCCGGGTCATTTTTGATGGGGATCTGTGCCGCCATTCCGCCCATGGCGTGAACCCCGCGCTTATGACAAGTCTGAATGAGAAGCTTAACATACGCCTCCATAAACGGCGCTGTCATGGTGACATCAGCACGATCAGGCAGAACAAAGGCAGGGTTCTTCCGGAACTTCTTGATGGTGCTAAAGATGTAATCCCATCTTCCACAGTTAAGACCCGACGAGTGATCTCTCAACTCATAGATAATCTCCTCCATCTCAAACGCCGCCAGGATCGTCTCAATCAAAACCGTCCCGCGAATCGTCCCGCGCGGAATCCCCACAACGTCCTGTGCCACATTAAACACATCGTTCCACAAACGCGCCTCCAGATGTGATTCCATCTTGGGCAAGTAGAAGTAAGGTCCGAAGCCCGCCTTGATAGTCTCCTTGGCGTTGTGGAAAAAGTACAAGCCAAAGTCGAAAAGAGACCCGGACGCTTCCTCGCCGTCAATGAGCACGTGGGTTTCGTTGAGGTGCCACCCGCGAGGACGGACGATGAGAGTGGGGAGGGTCCGGTCGTTGCGGAGCTTGTATTCTTTGGGCCCGAGGGTGAAATCGATACGGCGGAGGTTGGCATCGTGGAGGTTGACCTGGCCGTTAATCATGTTATCCCAAGTGGGAGCGCTGGAATCTACAGAGCAAAACCCATGTTAGTACTAACCCCCCTTCGCGATAAAAGAACAACCCGTCAACATACCCTCAAAATCCGCCATATAAGTCCACACATCCGAGTTCAACGCATTAACAACCATCTTCCGATCCGTCGGCCCCGTAATCTCCACCCGACGATCAACCAACCCAGGTGCCGGCTTCGCACCTCTCCAGCTAACATCCTCTCTAATAGCCTTCGTCTCCGGCAAGAAATCAGGGAGTTTCCCCGCGTCCAGTTCCGCCTGACGAGTCTCACGGGCCGCGAGAAGTTCCAGGCGGCGCGCGTTGAAAGTACGGTGGAGGAGAGCGACGAAGGAGAGAGCAGCGGGGGTGAGGATCTCGGATTGCGCCGGGGTGAGAGGGGTCGGTGGGCGGAGGGTGATTCCGGCGAGATTGGTGGGTTGAGGAGGAGCCATTTTGGTGGATTTGTAGATGTGAGGATTGTTGGATTGTTAGAGTTGTATTGTTTAGAATAAGTTTAAGACTGTATGAGACTATCGTCTTAGCTTCGACAGTAGAAAACTTGATAATCTTCCTCAGATGATAGCTAATTCCCAAGTTGGCGGATGGTGCCTTTTTATATTCCTAAAGCCAGAACATGCCCCACCTTCTATTCCTATACTTTCCACATGTGGCAATCTCTCCAGTGTAATGCGCATGCGTATTTACCTTCCTGCTTCAGATAACCCACCTATCTATGTGTATATACTGTACCCCTCCCCATCCGTCCGATCCAACAGGGGTCTCAGCCAACCCACCCACCAAAATATCCCTCTCATCCGCGGCCAACTTATTTTCGTCCATGACCAATCAAACGACATGAAGTCAAGTATCCATATCATCCCGAAATGTCTCACATTACGGAACCCTTCATTCCCGATCTTAGGATACCTCCCGTGCTCCGAAAATCCCCGTCTTCTCAACACCGTACATTCAACCCAATTCACCAAACAAGTCATTGCCCCGCACATCGGCCACTTCCGATACCAACAAACACAATCGTCAAATATATCAAAGCTCCCAGGTAAGCTCCCATGTAAGCTCCCCACCTCAATGCATTCACCCCTCTTCCTTTGTCCTCCGTGCCAACATCAGACCAACCCAGACCCTAGAGCCAAACACGTGACCAAAAACTTCCCAAATCCGGCATCAATCTAGTGTCTCCATCGTCTTTCTTCGCAGAATATATCCCCTCACTAAGATCGACACGACATCACGCGCGTACATCCAGGTGGCAATAAACTACAATTCACCTTTTCCATCCTCTTCCCCGAATACCGGGCGGAACCCTAATCGCACTATCCTCAATTTGACCCTCTCGCCCGCCCGATATTTATTGATGTGCAACCGTGAAGAATTGAATGCCGAGGTCCGGTGATTTCCCCACATTATGTCACTTACACAGCACCAATTTTCCGCGTTCCTTTTCCCCAGATTGAACATGGCTCCTTGATGCAGCCTCGGTGATCTGGGGACGGCACGTGTTTGTGGGGATTCCTTGTTAACTGCCATGTTTGCCGGTTGCTACCGTCGTTCTTGTGATCCTTTATGCTGCATGCATTCTCATTGGACACGCCCTGGGATTCTTCGGTGGAACGGAGCTTTCACTTAGTCATATTACCCGCGGCGACAAACCACGATATGACACAACACATGACCACAAGCCTTACGAGACTTCTTATATTGACAACTATGTGAGATACAAATCGATCCACCTATGTGAAGTAACAAAACAAAAGAAACTAGCCAACCAGAACAAAGGAGCGAAAAGAAAAAAACAAACTCCAAAATATAACAAACCGGTTTTCAACAGTCCCAGTAACTTTCCCTAAAATCAACCCGATGTCACGCCCCGTTGATTCGCCTTGGCGGTCAATGTGTGGACCATCATCCGTCTCTTCCGTTTATCCTTGACCATAGTCCCACGCCGTTTATACACCTCCTTGATCGTCTTAATAGTCCAATGGAATGCGCTAGCAGAGCCCTGCTCCTGCTTGAATCGCACAATGCATAGCGGTGTGGTACAGCCATGCTCAATCGTCTTGATAACTTCTGCAGAAAATGAGACAGGCTTTATCTTGACCTCTGTAGTAGTTTGTTAGTAATATGTCTTTATAACATCAAGGGTTGACTGCTTGTAAGACTTACCATTCTCTTCGGAAACATGCGCATGAACAATGTTGCGCTTCTTATCCACACAATCAATCTCAACTCCAAAAGACTTCCACTGTCTGAACAGAACACATAGACTCAAGCGAGCATCACGATCAGACAATTCCAAGCACATATAGGCCTTGGCCGCCTTCACATTGAACATACGAGAAATCCAACTTTCCTGCACGGGATCGCCTGAATCCTGTCCCCGGGAAGGTAAAGGCAATTGGTATGACTGACGTGGCGGCTCAGAATCACGGCCATTCTTCCAGAACATGAGGCCAGATTTCTTGCGGCTGACGCCACGTTCTCCCTCTATCGATGACGTCTCTGATACAGCATCCGCGTTAACACTTTGTGAGAGTCGAGTACCTGTCTCAACCATATCGCTAGTGTGAGTGTAACTAGAGAGTCTTTGGAACCAACTCAGTTTGCGCTGCTTAGTCACAGCAACCACGGGCTCGGGAGGAACATATTCGTGGTTAGGTAGAGGGGAGTTGGGTCGTGATTGTTGCACCGTGCTGCGAGAGTCGCGTTTGCGTTCTTTAAACCGATCCATGAAACCTGATCCGGTGAGTGGCCGTTTGGGAGAGTTCACTACACGAATGGTGTTCTGTGCTTGGACCAAAAACTCAAATCCATTCTTGTCCGCCCTACCGCTTTGCCGATGTGACATTTGGGCTTTTCCGGCACTGGTCCCAGGTCTACCTTGGGGCGAATCCATGACAGGAGAAGCATTGGATTCCGCACGAAGTACCTGTACATTCGTGTTACTGCGTTCCAAGGCCTTAGCTCTAGCCATCCGTAGGGCAGCATCAGCCGCAGTCTGCTTGCCCATAGCCGTATCACCAGGGGGTAAAGAAGGAAGAGGTCTCTCCTGCCACGAACTGCTGGTGGAATCTTGAACCAAAGTGTCCGCATTGCTATCATAACTAATGGGCGTAATGGGATCATGCGACTTGCGCGACGTACTTGGAGGAGCTTCCCCAGTTGGCGACATAATGGATGAAGTCTCAGAAATGGTTGAACTGTTAAATGCAGTATCAATGTCCATGACAATCCGAGAACGGAAGTCTCTAATCTGAGCTTCAAGGAACGCTGTATCTTTCGCCTCGGCAGCACTCATAACGGCGGACTTAGGAACATGAACTGTAGGACGCCTGCGCTGGTGGTGCGTACCAGGAGGGTACTGGCGCTTCTGGCCATCTCGTCCGGAGGCATTGGTCCCTTGATTGAGAGACTTGCGACGAATGTTGGTGAAGTTCACTGGACGTTTGGTTATGACAGCAGTGCGGGCGTATTTGACTCCCTTACCGCTGTGCATGGAGCCAATAGAGGTAGTACGAGGACCAACTCTACTACCGCCCCGGTTGCTATGGAGAGATGCCATAGTGTTCCCAGTACGTCTCATCCGAGTTGCGTTCGATGCAAAGCTAGCATCCTTGCGGAGACTACAGCTGGGGCCACGACGAATAGTGACCTTGGTGGACGAGGCTTCCATCGAAGGTCGCTGGCTGTAAGAGTTGACATTGTACGGGTCATAACTGGCCAAGGTGTCGGACTCTGAATCAGGAACCTGCGAAATAACGGTGAACCTTGAGACATTGGCACCTGATGTGAACTCACACGTGGAAACCTTACGACGCCAGGTCGCGGGTGCCAAATGATGGTATTCACTACGGGAGTGAGGTATGTCTGGGGTAAAGTTTTCACGCTGTTGTTCGAGATACTCCTGGAGAAGCCAGTAAAATGCTTGTTGAGCAGAAGGACTGAATGATGTTAGTACCAAATCATCAAATTGGAAAGGTAAAAAAGCACTCACGTTTCATCCGTCAAACAACGAATAATGTCTTCTTCCTCAAACATGTGCCAAAGTGTACGCAACTGCCGGACAATGGAACCGTTGACCTCTGATCGTTCAAGGGGTCTAGGGTGGAACTCCAGGCTCACCTCTGGTGGTTGACCGGTGACAGGGTTAATGTTGTCGTATGCTTGGTAACGCATAATGAGAGGGTGTCTCCACATATCGTACATCGAAATACGCTTTTCGGGATTGATCTCAAGCATGCGACGAATAAGGTCTTTGGCTTCGGAGCTCAGGAACTCGGGCATTGTGTATTCGCCGCGCTTTGTCTTGGCGAGCATGTCAACCATGCTCACCTCATCGAAAGGGAGTCTAGCTGTCAACATAGCAAAAAGGATGACACCCATACTCCAGATATCGGCTTGGTGGCCATAATATGGGCGGGCCCAGAGTAACTCGGGTGCGGCATAATGAGGACTTCCGCAGGCAGTATGAAGCTTGTGGCTCTCGGTCTGGTGGAGCGCTGCCATACCAAAGTCAGTGATCTTGATGTGGCCATTATTAGTCACAAGAATGTTCTCGGGCTTGAGGTCACGATGGCAAATTTTGAAGGCATGGCAGTATGTCATAGCAGACATGATCTGACGGAAGATTCCGATCGCTGTGTTCTCACTAAGACGGCCATGTTGCGTGATGAAGTTGAAGAGATCGCCATCATCGACAAGCTCAAGTATGAGGTAACTTAATAGCCATTGTTAGTACAGCATTTTCATAGCAGCAAGTGGGTGCAACCTACATGTCTTTCTTGTTCTCCCAGATGTCGTACAACTTGACAATGTTTGGGTGTTGGATGAGCTTGAGGATAGCAACCTCTCGTTCAACCGCAACTGGTACTCTTGACTGGCCACCAAAAGCACGAGCAGCTGTAGTATCTATCCGGTCGAGTGCAGCCAAACTCCCAGCTTGTACTAGTTTGCTAGAACACTTGGAGACAATCTTACAGGCCGCTTGTTGTTGGGTGACAGAATGTCTACAGAGACGCACCTCAGCCGAAGCACCCTTTCCGAGAACCTGGCCTAGCTTCCAAGGGCCAATTCTCTCTTTGTAACCACTGCCTGATCTCTCTTGCTTATCCTCCGGTCGGTTTTCTTTAACCCTTGGTTGTTGGGCATGGTTACCGGTGGCTGTGGATGGACGAGACTCGGTGTGTGCGTTGTGGGTGTTGTGCATTCCTGCATTGTGTAGCGCCCGGTGGCGTAGTGAATTCTGAGCCCGGTCCTGACGCATAGTTTCTTCTGGTCTGGTATTAACTGAATGGCTTGTGCTGGGGGTCTCTGTGGTAGGGGCGCGAAAGGTTCTCGGAGCTGATTTGTTGTAACCCGGAGGGATGTGTGTGTAGCGGCCGCTGGTCCGATATTGTGAGGTCTGGTTGTTGCGTGATGACTCAATCATATTGGTCGTCACTGAGTGCGAAGGGTATATAGAGATATCGAATGGGATGGATGATGTTGGATAATACAATCTCTGATAAGCAGAAGACCGATAAACGGGTAGACGAAAGGGATATTGAAGTTGAAAAGCAGCGTTGCAAACACTGCCAAAGGTGAGAAGAAAAGCAGGTCAAATGATTGTCACGGTAGACATCTAATAGTTAAAGCAAACCGACCTGATGAGGTTAAACAAAGTCGAAGCTATAAGGCTGGTAGTAGAAGTGAAGTCAAAACGGAGTGAAGAAGTGAAGATGCAAAAAAGATGAAGCGCTATGGCCCTAGAAAAAGATGTGGTGAGAAAGAAAGAACAAGCATGAGAACAGTAACCATGTGGTGTTCACATAACCACCGAAAAGCTGACCTTTTAAGCACGCCAGTCGATATAAACAAACCCGACTATCACAACATACCTCGTGATTAAAGCCCCCGGGACAACAAAGATGCACAAGATTCCAGTCATACAACCTGTTAATTACGGCAACATGGACTAGCTCCATGGCAGCATTGGCTCGAGGAATTACTCAAAGGGGACTGGTGGGACCGCCCTCCCACTTACACAATTGCCCCTCCAGTCGGCAAATTAAGAGGCCCCTCTTTACCGGCTGTAGATTCCGTCAATCAAGTGCCGCGGGCCCGGAGAGGAATAAACAAAAGTTCAGATATACCTGAGCAACCGCTGGTCTCCAGAATTCCAGTCTGTCAGATCGTCAGGTACCTTTTTCTTCTGGAGTCTACGAAAGTTATGTGGGAACTAGGTAGACAAATACTTCTATGAAGGGAGGGATGCTGGAATGTGTGGGCGAACAGTGAAGTCTTGACCCTCGTATTTTGTTTCGTTGAGGCAATGCGGAGGCATCGATTAAATTCTATGTCATTTGTCAAGATCTAGATAGTTCTTTGATCGGCACAATTGCCTATTTGTCTAGTTTTTATATTGATTTCATGTCGTGATGTCAAATGTGCATTGCCTAGGGAAGCAAGGTGGGGGTATAGCAAAACTACAGGCAGTGCGAACTTTCGTGTAACAGATAATGTCTCATTACTATTCACCACTAGATTTTTAAGTACAATCGGAAGGCAAGTTTCATCGCCGCGCTTTACATACCGATCTCCTACACGGCCAGCTCATCCCGCCACTCTCCACTTTAGCGGCCCGCCAGCGCCATCTCAAACACGTCAGGAATTCGATTCCCACCCTATTCAAAATCCAGTGTCCACCAAAACCACGGCTACCGATATGATGCAGGAATGTATCCCTAGTTATCCCATGTGTCGCCACAACAGTCTAGCTGGCATGTCGCCGGGCTGTTGATCAACAACTGCTGACTTTTTATATTGCCGCAGCTTGTGTACATTTCTCGACGAGAGAAAACTGTCGCGGTGTGAGACAACGGGTATAACTAGTTGGCTATGAATTGTTCATCCGGGTTCCGGTGGGAAAATGTTCATGATGTTAATGAATTGGTCAGCGGTGTACCTGGAAGGGATGCTGTAAGATTATTCTCTTAGTAATCCCTGTCTTTATAACTAACCCTACCATTGCCCATGATGTATACCCTAGTATTGCTTCTCACCGAGCGCGACTAACGCGACAAACTCACAATTTGCGATGACAATCATATTGAAAACCCGAAAATACGTATAGAGCATATAGAATCAGCTAAATTTAGTTGAACACCAGATATCAATTACGGCCCTTAGAAGTGGCCACATTTGTCATATTAGTTAATCGTTAGCTGCAACCACTCTAACGACCTGCATCTTGGGTTACATAATCAAAGGCAACAAACGACCCAGATAATCACAAGTGCAGCTGTGATAGTTGGTCAGTCATTTCACATAAGCGTCATTCCTTACTCTCAGCTGCTAACATATCAATAGACCTATCTACAAAATGTCCCGGTCGCAGACAAATGGCGTCCGCGGTGGTAACGGGTCATGGTCCCGTGACGACTACCAAGTCGGTGCTATCATGCGGGTGTATCTGGAGAACTTTCTGACCTACGACAAGGCTGAGTTCTCACCTGGTCCATATCTAAACATGGTCATTGGACCAAATGGTACGGGCAAGAGTTCTTTGGTCAATGCCATTTGCTTGGGCCTAGGTTTCTCCCCAAAGCTACTGGGTAGAGCAACAACCATCGGCGAGTTCGTCAAGCACAACAAGAGCTACGCCGTCATCGATACGGAGTTGCGCGGGCAGGGAGATGAGAACGTATGCATAAAAGTCAACATCAACCGAGAGACCAATCAGACCTCTTGGATGCTAAATGGGCAGTCGGTTAGTCAACGGCGAGTCCAAGAAGTTGTAAAGTCCTTACGAATCCAAGTCGACAATCTGTGCCAATTCCTTCCTCAAGATCGTGTCGTTGAATTTGCTCGCCTCAACGACGTCGAACTCCTCACCGAAACCCTCCGCGCCGCCGCCCCAGAAGACGTTTCAGAAACACATAGATACCTCCTTGAACAACACAAGGCCAAGGAGGACCTCTACAAGCGCATGGCTCTTACTGAGACCGAACTTACCAACAAGGAGCAACGCCAAGCTCAACTACAAGACGAAGTCGACCGTATCAAGGAACGTGAGGCGATTACCGACCAGATCGGTAGACTTGAAGCCGCCAAAATTTGCGGCGAGTACGAGAAGCTATTGCAGGATTTCCAAGATGTCAAGAGGAAGAGAAAGCGAGCTCAGGATAACCTGCGGTTACTTGAGGCCGAGGCCGCTCCTTCAACTGAGGCTGCAGATGAGAAACAGGTTCTGTTAGAAAAGATTAAACAGGAGCTCCAGACTGCCAAAGAGAAGGCTTCGCAGGCTGAGAATAGCATAAATCTCAACTCGAAGCAGGTGGACGATTTAGTCAAGGGATTGGCGAAGTTTGATGATGATATCGCGCATTGCAACAACGCCTGCAACGTTGCGAAGAAAGAAATTCTCACTTGCAAGCGGGCGATATTAGACCTCAAGGCACAATCTAGAAGCGACTTGCCAGAGGTGGATGTCAATGCACTCAATGAGCAGATTGTAAGTCTTGGCTTCTGTTACCCATTTGATATAACCCCACTAACAACCCAACCAGCGCATGCACAACCACAAGAACCGCGAACGTGAAACTGAGGTTGCCAAAGTCCGCGCCCAGGCGATCGCATTATTGCTGCCCATGAAAATACCAAGGTGGAAAAAACAACGCCTTCAGCAAAAGCTCACTGCTCTTGATACCCAGGAAGGTCAACGCATGTCTATCCTTCGTGGTATAAACCACGAGGCTGCCCGTGCTTACGACTGGCTTACCAAGAACCAAGACGAGTTCAAAATGGAGGTTCTTTGGTCCAGCATTATTGACGTGCTCGTAACAGATAACCGATTTGTGAACCAGTGGAGTCACTTTTGCAAAAGTCAGATATGATTGTTTCACGGCCAATGCACGGAGGACCACAAGAAGCTGAGTGACATCTTCTTCCGCAAGATGGGTATCTCGGTTCCTATCCGGACAGTGGCCTCGACTCTGGATCGTTTCAAGCACCATTTTCGCCAAGCGATGTGCAGGCTCTGGGTATTGACGGGTTTGCGAAAGACTTCCTCACGGGTCCGGAGCCAGTTTGGCCATGTTGTGTGGTGAACGCAAACTTCATTCTGCTGTCGTTTCCATCCGAGATGTCGGTGAGAGAGCTTTTGAGCAAATGGAGAAGAATGTGGCATCAACACGAATGCTTATCGGCAACC